>JADLZK010000960.1:0-111314 GCA_015847255.1 Hyparrhenia diplandra
GTGATGGAATCATCACAAGTTTCTACAAGTACATGCTCTTTGGAAGGTTGGCTTGCATTTGTATTGGCCTCTTTTGTGTGCCCGAGCTCATCATTGATCATTTCATTGAGCCTAGCAATCTCCTTTCTCATAGCTTCCATATCAACAAGGTTAGTGGCATAAACATTCAAATCAAGATTAAAGCATTTTCCACAACCTTGGCTAGTGGAGGAGTAGAGGTGTCCTTTGCCTTAGAGGGGCGTGAGGTGCTCTCCCTAAGATGACTATATTGCAACTCAATCTCCTTGTGCTTTTCAACTAAGACACAATACTTGTCATTGAGTGCAATATTAGCCTTCGTTGTGAGAACATGTTCTCTTTGCTCTTCGCCAAAGCCTTGTGCAAGAGTCCACCTCACTTCCCTTTAATGCAAGAGCTTCCTTGTTAGCAACATACAACCTTTCAAGCTTGTCAAGTTGTTCATCTCTAGTTGCTAACTCAGCTTGGGTACTCTCTAAATCCGCCATTAGTTGAGCAAGAAAGACTCTAGTTTTAGGATCTAGATTCCGGGTGAGTCTAGCATACTCTTCATCATCACTAGATTCACTATCACTAGAGCTTTCACTTAGATCACTACTAGAGATATCACTAGGAGGTGGAGGAGGTTTGACTTTTGATTTTACCTTCTCTCCTTTTGCCATGAGGCACACATGAGATGTGTCATAGAGAGTTGTGCCTCTAGGTGAGGTGGATTCATCATTTGGCCTCCACCGATCAAGCTTCTTCTTCCTTCAAAATGTTAGTCTCACAAGAACTAGAGGAAGTAGAAGTACCACATGTAAAAAACATTGTTCTCACCAACCATTTCATTACCATCCATTAAGTCATGTGTTGGTGAGGGAGTGGACAATGGCATGATCAATTATGCCTTTTGGGAGAATCACTTGAGGCTCATTTGTTGGTCAGTTTTGTTGGTGAAGTTGAGCACTCCTCAAGTGGTTCTTTGAGCGTGGTCCTCCAATGAGTTCATCATCTCCAAATTCTCATCATATTTGGACATTATCTTTCTTTGATGGTCAAATGATATGAGCATCATCAAGAGGCCAAATATGACAAGCATCAAATACATCTTCACTCAAAGCACTAAATAAAACATTAGAAGGCATTGTATTGGAAGCCTTTCACCTTAGAAGATGGTCATCACTAGGAGGTGAAAAATCAAACTGCTCTATATATCAGGACCCATGGCCTAAAAATATCAAGCATCAGCGGACCAAGATGCATAGTTTGAGCCATCGAAAAGTAAAAAGTTCTAGAGATGCCTTCAGCCTCTCATCTTGTAAAGGATCTTGATGTCGCCCTAGGAGGCCAGGGGGGTGAATAGGCCTGTACCCTTAAAATGTCAGCTGCGGCCGATTTCATCGCGGCATGCCGGCCGTGCGGCACTGCCTCGTCTGCGCGGCATCGCACCTCGGCGCGGCTTTGCCACGGCAGACAAACACAAACTGCAGTTTGAAATCTAAGCAAATCTAAACTTAGATCAGTGAATATCCCAAGTTCACGCACACAAATATATCACATATATCCAATAGAATGTGCCGGGAACTCCTCAACAAAGTAGATCGGGATGAAACCCTAGCTCACAAGAATAATATGCAAGAATGTAAATAGCACGCGTGAGACAAGGATTTTTTCCGTGGTTCCACCGTCGCCACAAAGGCTGGGTTACGCCCACGTTGTTGAGGTATCCACAAAAGGATTGGGATTGCCACACAAATTTGTCCCTTCCCTCGTTCTCAAGTCAAGGGAGTGAACCCTTGAGATGAGGGGTGATTTTCTTGATTTTGAGTGAGGTTACAAACCTCCCAAGGCTGCCACACGAAGAGGCAAGCTCAAGGGCGACGCCTAGCCGTCTAGGAGCAAGCTCCAAGAGGAAAAAGAACCCTAGGGTTCGGCCAAACGTGAACCAAATGCTCTTTCAAGTTGGGGAAGTAGTAGATCCGGCCTCCACAAGCGGTTTGCTGCCTTTTCCCTCAAGATTTGATGGTGGAATCGAAATCTTGGCTTGGGGGAAGGAGGAGCAACAATGGAGGAGTGAGAGAGAGCAAAGAGGTTTTTTTTCGTTTGTCGCGAGGTAGGAGATGAAGTGAGCCGGATAACCGTTGTGGGAGGGGTAGGAATGGTATTTATACCGGATGGGCCCAACGGTCGGATTAAGTCTTGACACTTGCCGCACCTAACTAACCTGCACCTGCAGACGTGCCTACGCCTTACCGCCGCGCCTTACGCCTTTACGGCGCCTGCCGCCGACAAAGTGTAAAAAGTGTAAAAAGTGTCTCATGTCTTTTTTGGCTGTGAGGTGATGTTTTTGGCTGAGTGGAGGTTTGAGCATTTAGTTCACATGTAGCCAAAGGTCCTAGGATCCCTCTTAATAGTACGGCATGTCCTAAACTCAAGATTCAAAACATAAATGAAATTAAACCTCCATGAGTCTAGGTTGCCATCCGTTGCACTTGAAGGTTCCATCAACCTGTACATCATCCTCTATCATCTTTGTCTCATCTCTTAGAGCAAATATATCTTGTGCATGTGACTTGAACCATTTCCACAAATATGAGTTCACCTCCATGGCTTCAAGTCACTCACACTAATGATTTGATCCTCAACACAATATGACTCCTCATAGCTTGATTAGTTCCTCGACTAAATGCAAGTACTCTCTTCTTCACCTTAGCCATGGTACCTCGGTCCCAAGCCAACGCTTGCCCTTCACCTTCGCTTAGTACCTCGAAGCCCTTTCCTTGCTATCTTCACCTTATCAAGATACACTCAAGTCACATCATATCAAGCAACCATTGAATAACCTATTTCTTCAACATTTTGATCCTTGCTTGATTATTTTCTAGATATGAATGTTGAGACCAATCAAGCTTCGGTTTGACTCACATAGAGACATACATGGATCAACATCAATATGGTCAAGCCAATTCACGGTTCCTTATATCCTATCATTTTGGATTGACACTCCAACACTTATTTCAATCTTCTATTCATGGGAAACAAGCCATTATAGAGACCAATCCAAAATCATCAACTCTTGTCTCATTTGCCTTTTGCCAAGTATGCTTGCTTTCACATGATGCTATGATATTCCACAACATATAAGCCATTTCCTTGATTCCATTTGCATTGTTGTCTTTTGCTTGAACTAGATTGTTTTCATCATCTTCTAGTACAACAATACACAATTTGGCTTTGCTTCCATACTATGTGGAATACCATCAATCAAGTTTGCTTGTTGAACCTTGAATATACTTGTTACTACATAATCCACAAGTATATGTAATAGACTCAGTTTCCTGTTCAACACTTAGCAAACTTATTAGACCTTTAATTATGTTGTCATTCAATTCACCAAAACCCACTAAAGGGCTAGATGCACTTTCAATCTCCCCCTTTTTGGTGATTGATGACAACACAATTAAAGCTTACAAGAGATTGATAAGCATTAAGATTTTGAATCCTATGATATAGTGAGCTCCCCCTAAATGTGTGCATTGAAGGAAATTCAACTTTTGGCCTCAAATGCCAAATGCACATATTTAAGATGAAGTGTGAGAACTCTCCTATATCTTAGCATCCGTGGGGTGCAAGGTGTTACATGATAACCGTGATGCTCATGATAGTTCATGCACTCAAAAGATAAATAATTCACCACACAAGGCATGAAAGTCACACACTAGCACATACCACAAAAATTTTGAAAAATCTTACATGCCTCTCCTTTACCCCTTTAAATCCACATATCAATCTCACTTTAATATTTTTCCCCCTTTGGCATTAATCTCCAAAAAGGATCTCTCCACCAAAAGGAAGAAATATGATGGTAGACAAGTGAGAGCAAGAGTAGGTCAAGGTTTAGCATATAGGATTTCTCTCCTAGCATTTCTACCAAACAAAGTATGCAACGCTTTAAGTCAAGATGCTTGAGAAGTTAGTATATTTAGCTCATATCTCACTAAGATGACATTCAACATGAGACTAACTCATGACATCACCACTAGAGGTATCAACCAAATATCTACTGAAATCTCTAATCTCCACCATAAGAACAAACTCATGATGTGACTCAAAATATTGCATACACATGCACACACTAGCATGTAAGGGCCTAGATGCACAAAGGTAGTACAAGAGTTCATGGAGCGATATACCTTTGTTCTAAGCCTCACAATCTCCCCAAAGAAGATGATTTCAATATTTGAATTTAGTGCTTTGATGGGACTAGTAATTCTTTCTTCAAGATAATTTCATTTGTGCCCATCTCTCAACATCATCATTTTCAAGGAGATAACCCAAGCTTGTGCTTCATTTCAAGTGAAAATCCATTGCTAACTCTTGTTGTCATATTGAGATACTAGCTGAAGACATATTTCTTGATATATCAAATTTAAAGATTATCCATCAATATCAACTGAAATAAGATCTTCGCAATTTTGACATCACTTGAAGAGTCTTCATATGGCTTTGTAGAAGGTTTGCAATGTTTTGGTTGTCAGCAGATAGCTCAGGGGCCATAGGATGAGTATATATGCGCCCAAAACCAAAACTAGTCATTAGAGTTAAAAAAACAAGCTGTCATGACCTGTCGGGTGCGGCACTGCCGCCCTTTTGTGCGGCACCTTGCCACTTGACTCACGTAAAAAAGACAGTCACCTCACCAAAAATGCCATAACTTTTCACTCAGAACTCGATTTCAAGTGATCTTGGACTTTATGGAAAGCTTATTTCGAGAGCTATCCATACCAACCAATGGAGATCCCAAAGATCAACAAGTTCAAGTGTTCTTCTATTGAAAGTATCTTCACAAGTTGATGCCAATTTGAATGAATGCTCATATCTCATAGTATCACCTAGACAATACTCACAAAGACAAAGAGATAGCATTAAATTGCACAAGCTAGAGTTTCACAACTAGTGACCCTTTGGATGTGGAAGGCACGGTGAGTCACTAATTGCAAAACCTCATAACATAGACTAAATTCCCCCCTTTTTGATAGTGCATACATATATATGTGGAAGGCAAGAACATATGCACTTTTGCTTAGTTAAGTCCAAACAAGGGAATTTAAGCTATATTATGGAGAGTAGCTACTAAAGAGATAAAAACACAATCCAAATAAATATGAGAGATAACTTTACCAAACTGGATTGAGTTATTGTAGCATACCCATGAGAAACTCATTCTCAGCAAGAGACTACACAAATCACTAGAAGAAAAGGTTAGTCTCAAAAAGACACAAGGCATAGGATGGGCTCCCCCTTAATATATGCATCAAGTACTTGAATTACTTGTGAAATGCACTTGAATCGGTTTAAGAGTCAAGAGGAGTTCATCCTATATCTTGGTCAAGGCACAATAAATTTGCAACAATTGAAATTATGCCAAGAACACATACCACCACCAAGGTAGATAGATCACCACATTGATATGACCACCATGAGTGAGACTTCAATAATTTGGATGGCCATGTTTCTCACTTGATAAATTGTGGTGAATTAGAGCTCTTATGATCATCCAAGATTCATATTAGGTTCCCAGTTCTTTCTTTACCTAAAGCAACTCACACAGGGGAGCAAAAGGTAAAATTCATGAAGTTTGCAATTGTGAACTAGGAGTCACCAATCTTTGTAGACAAGATCTGGGTAATCAATGGGATGAAGCATATGCATTTGATGAGCTCTAGAGAGGAGGATTAGCAATGAAAGTCCACTCTTCAATTGTTTTCTCCAACTCTTTCAAATCTAGTTCCACTCAAGGGTTGGGGCATTCAACATTTAAACCTGGAGCACTTGGTTTATGAAGACCGAGACCTCCAAGAATAATTGTAAAGCACCTAGAGAATCCAAAGGAACTATCCATCCTTCCATTTTCAATGTGTGGGATTGCATATCATATATGTGAAGAAAACCAATAGTCACACAAGATTTAGGCTAAGCTCCCCCTAAATTTGTGCATATAAGAGTACACAAAGTCCACTTAATCACAATAGCAATATGAAGTCAGGGGAGAGTTTTGCACTAAACTTCAACAGATCTCAATTCCTTCAAGCTTCTTGCAATCTGATAGTCTTGAGTGATCACCTCTTGTTCCAACTAATTGTAATTACTTGTTACTGTTTGTACTTTGATTGCAACTTATTTGGACCCTTGTGTGATTAGGGGCTTCCCCTACATCCATGCCCTGGCCGACTTTCGGGTGAGGCGACGGGCCTTGAGGCGCGGCACAGCGCTTACTTGTCGATCAAGTCAACATGAGATTGCTCACTTGTCCAGCCAAGTCAACATGAGATTTTCACTTTCATATAAACTCTTTTAGATCAAACTGAAGCTTCATAATTGCAATGAATCTTTCATGACCAACTAGAGAGCCAACTCAATCTTGTTGCCACAATGCAATCCAATTCCATTGAATCAGTTTTTCAGATTCGTCATCGTCGGAGGAAACTTCATATCTCTCAGACCACTAGCTCAATATGCATGAAAATTGGTAGAGATGTTCATCTATGAGTCCTCTAACTTCTCTAAAAGTTTCAGCCCATTTGTACTTCATTTGATCAGTCAAATCCATTTTCTACCAAAATTGCTCGATGCTGAAACAGCAATGCTGAAGCTGACAGAATTCAACTCAAAAACTGACTTTCTTCCAAACTAATCTTCATGCAAGTAGTACAGCAACAAGTACTGGATATGTATATCATGCTCACAAAGCTTTAGGCGAATTCATCAATGTTTGATCTTTGAAGTCCATGCTTGATGGCAGTCAACTCAGATTTCAAATTTACGGACAGATTTGATGATTCATTTCATTTTTTCTTCTTCTTGTCCAATCTTGAGGTGGATTTGGTTAAAAAGTACTCACAAGATGTTATATCCATTCAGTCCTCTTATTCATGTTTGCAATCTTGTGAGTTCCTCAATATTGCTCATCCAATCTCAACCTCAAACTTGATTTTGCCTAATCTCAGATTTTGATCTCTCGGCCTCGGCAAAATTCATCTTTCTTTAGGTGAAGAGTAACCATCATGCTTGTGATGTATCCAATTTGATAAGCACAACCTCTTATGAATTTTCTGTGAATAATCTCAAACACAAGAGGTCATTAGTAACACAAGCACTAGTTTCTCATTTAGCAACCCTTTGTATGTGTGGAAGGCAAATGGGTCACTAACTAGAAACCTCATAACATGGACTAAATCTCCCTTGATGTCTCATGCACATTCTTTTGAGTGGAATGAAAAGTGAATATGCATGATTGGTCAATTAAGTCCAAAGGGTAGATTTAAGCCATATTATGGTGAGTGGCTAACATAGACAAATCAACTTCCAAAATCAACTTAGAGAGAGAATACATCACATGATTTTGGATTGATTGCCTTCATATATAGCACACTCCATTTGAGGAACACATTCTCAATTAATGAGACTATAAAATTCACTTAGAGAAAAAGATTAGTCTCACAACTCTAGCCATAGAGTAAATTCCCTTTTGATAAGTGCTCTAAGTATTTGAATTTCTCACATAGCACTTTATTCATTTAAGAACTTGGAATTTTCACTCTATGTCTAGGTCATGGCAACAATAGAATAATCAAATTAAACTATGCATGCCAAGAGATACTCACAACCATTGTACCATGTAGATGCCCATAATGTAAGAATAAGAATTTGGCAATCTACCGTATGACAAGATTCCATCAAGTAGAAGGTTCTTGAATTGTGAGTAATCAGTGGATTTACTTCACTTGAGCTTGATTCTTTATTCTTGGTCTTCTTCAAATTTTCTTGTATTCTCCAATATGAAAACCAAGAGTCTAAATCCTTCAAACCAACTCATAGTATGCATGAATGAAGAGAAACTTTCTTCAACTTGAAATTCTTGATTTGAAGTCCACGGAGGAAACTCAAGTCATCTATGTTGCTTCATGAAGATGATCTATTCAATTCCAATCACACTTTTCTTTCATGAACAACCACCAAAGAATATCCTCAAGTGCTTTATTTTCCTAAGTGGCTACACAAGACACAAAGTAGTAAAATTTGAACATAACTTGCACTTGAGATTTAGATGTTGCCACCCTTCTTGAATGTAATGAATAAGATGATCTCTTCATCTTCACTTTGCTCATATGAAAGTTGCAGGCTTTTGTTCATGAACTAGAGTCGAATCAGTTGCTGCTATGCGCACGGCGCGGCGCCGCTCTCGAGTGCGGCTTTGCCGCTCTGCAGTGTTGCAACAGAGGTCTGCAGCTACACTACATCAGAGTTGTCAGCGGAATTTGGTGCAGCAGCAACTTGAGGATCCTCCACTTATTTTGGTGATAACATTTCAACCATTTAAGCTTCCTTAAGTGTCAACTCACCACCATTATTAAGATTTGATCAGTTCACTAAAAATGGACCACTTCACCAAAAAAATGGACCACCGGTGAAAATCGAGTAGTGGAAGAACCATTCATAACTTTTGATTCCCAAAGGCTATGAAGGTCAATGAGCACTTGTTGGAAAGCTTATGAAGTCTAGTTTCCAATACCACCATTGCTGATCTGTTTGCAAACTTCATTTTGGCTGCACACCAGTTTTAGTACAGACTGGTCAGAATGTCTGCAGTCTGTCATATGCTCAACTTCAAATGCAAAATTGTATCAATCTACAATATTCCTTGGTACATGCTGCATATGGTATGAAAGCTCATCAAGTTAATTTTCAAACCCAACAAACGGATTGTCATTTGCACTTTCCAAGATGGAGTTATGACCAAATCAATACAATTTCGCTGAGAAGACCGATCAGCAACACAAGGTGGTTCTTCAATACCTACAACATGAATAAGATCTTGCTCTACTAGAGAGCCATTAAAAGCATCATATGGCAAATAATTCATTTAAACATGAAGCACTCTAGCCACTCCTAATAATTCACAAACACACACATATATTTGTGAACTACTAGAGACTACACAAGTCAAATGGCTAGCTAAGAAGGATTAGGTACTAGTTACCGAGGTGAGTATGAAGTATGAAATATTTCCATTGATTCATTTTTAGGTCAACCATATAAAAGTATATAATGTAAGTTGGTTGATAGCTTGAGTGAATATTTTCAATCGACTTGCTCAAGCACCCCGAAGCTTCATATCACCTCCAAGTACCTACAACACTCATCAAGCACAACTTGGTGGTACCCAAACTAAGTTGGGTCCATCAAGGTTAGTCACAAGAGACTTAGGCACCCAAATGGCCTTTGTGCTAGCACGTGGTGAACCAATCATCTCTCTAGCACAAGTGGCATTTTTGGGCATCCTAAGCATATTTGAATTAATTGACAAGTTGAGCTTAGGAGTGTTACCCATGGGACAATCCTTACTTAAATGTCCCTTTCCTCTACAAGTGTAGCATAGACGGCTCTTATTCTTGTTAGCCTTCTCTTTTTGCATTTTGCTTGCTACCTTGTTGATGAGCCTCTTTCTTGATGATGACAAGCCTTCACTTTTCTTGTTTGGACATGAATTAATTTCATGTCCTTTCTCATTGCATCCATAACACTTCTTGCCTTTTGAAAGTGTGGCTTGGTCATCAACCTTGTTGGAACACGTAGAGGCATTGTGTCCCATGTTGGAGTACTTAGCACGAGCCATCTTCTTCTTCTTTTGGATCTTGCTCATGCCCCTCCTTACTTTCCTCAAGATGCAATCTTTGACATAGTGACCCTCTTTCTTGCACTTGAAGCACGTGATGAGAGTCTTCTTTGATTGATGTTGCACCTTGCTGGTCTTGGGATCTTTGCTATCATGCCTTGGCATCTTTGTTATGAGCTTAGTCCGATCGGAGGCAGATTGATAGCCTTCCCATTTTTTGCGGGCGCTGCACTTTGCCGCCTCTAGGGGCGCAGCACTTGCCGATCTGTCGTGCGCTGAACTATACCAATCTGCTCCTTCCTCTCAAACCGCACACACTCGAGCCATTCACCATTTCTCGCTTCACTTTGTTGTCTTGAGAAGGTTGAGCATTGCATTTCCCTTCCAACCGAATCAAGTCCCTTTTTAGCCTTTCAACCTCTTCCTTGAGCTCTTCATTTTCTTTAGTGATGGAATCATCACAAGTTTCTACAAGTACATGCTCACTGGAAGGTTGGCTTGCATTTGTATTGGCCTCTTTTTGTGTGCCCGAGCTCATCATTGATCATTTCATTGAGCCTAGCAATCTCCTTTCTCATAGCTTCCATATCAACAAGGTTAGTGGCATAAACATTCAAATCAAGATTAAAGCATTTTCCACAACCTTGGCTAGTGGAGGGAGTAGAGGTGTCCTTTGCCTTAGAGGGCTGTGAGGTGCTCTCCCTAAGATGACTATATTGCAACTCAATCTCCTTGTGCTTTTCAACTAAGACACAATACTTGTCATTGAGTGCAATATTAGCCTTCGTTGTGAGAACATGTTCTCTTTGCTCTTGGCCAAAGCCTTGTGCAAGGAGTCCACCTCACTTCCCTTTAATGCAAGAGCTTCCTTGTTAGCAACATACAACCTTTCAAGCTTGTCAAGTTGTTCATCTCTAGTTGCTAACTCAGCTTGGGTACTCTCTAAATCCGCCATTAGTTGAGCAAGAAAGACTCTAGTTTTAGGATCTAGATTCCGGGTGAGTCTAGCATACTCTTCATCATCACTAGATTCACTATCACTAGAGCTTTCACTTAGATCACTACTAGAGATATCACTAGGAGGTGGAGGAGGTTTGGCTTTTGATTTTACCTTCTCTCCTTTTGCCATGAGGCACACATGAGATGTGTCATAGAGAGTTGTGCCTTTAGGTGAGGTGGATTCATCATTTGGCCTCCACCGATCACAAGCTTCTTCTTCCTTCAAAATGTTAGTCTCACAAGAACTAGAGGAAGTAGAAGTACCACATGTAAAAACATTGTTCTCACCAACCATTTCATTACCATCCATTAAGTCATGTGTTGGTGAGGAAGTGGTTGTGGCATGATCAATTATGCCTTTTGGGAGAATCACTTGAGGCTCATCATTTGTTGGTGAAGTTGAGCACTCCTCAAGTGGTTCCTCCAATGAGAGCTCCTTCTCATCATATTTGGACATGCCATATCTTTCTTTGAGCGTGGTCCAAATGATATGAGCATCATCAAGAGGTTCATCATCTCCAAATATGACAGCATCAAATACATCTTCACTCAAAGCACTAAATAAAACATTAGAAGCTTGAGCATTGTATTGGAAGCATTTCACTTCCTCTCTAGATAGATGGTCCAAATCATCACTAAGAGGTGAAATGCTCACATCTACAATCTGCTCTATATTAGGACCCATGGCCCTAAAAATATCAAGCACACTAGCAGACCAAGATGCATAGTTTGAGCCATCGAAAAGTAAAAGTTCTAGAGATACCTCCTCACTTGTCGACATCTTTTCTCTCAAGGCGGTTAAGCCCGAAATTGAGAGCCTAGCTCGATACCACTTGTAAGGATCTTGATGTCGCCTAGGAGGCCTAGAGGGGGGTGAATAGGCCTGTACCTTAAAATCACCTGTAAAAACAAACTACAGTTTAAAATCACCGCCTCAGCTGCAAGCTCGCCTCGTCTGCAGCGTAATCGCCGCAGCCGTCGCGGCCGCCTCGTCGCTTTGCACTGCCTCGCCTTCGCGGCACTGCCTCGCCTGGCAGACAAACACAAACTGCAGTTTGAAATCTAAGCAACGAAACTTAGATCGAGTGAATATCCCAAGTTCCTGCACACAAATATATCACATATATCCAATAGAATGTGCCAGGAACTCCTCAACAAAGTAGATCGGGATGAAACCCTAGCTCACAAGAATAATATGCAAGAATGTAAATAGCACGCGTGAGACAAGGATTTTTCCCGTGGTTCACCGTCGCCACAAAGGCTGGGTTACGTCCACGTTGTTGAGGTATCCACAAAAGGATTGGGATTCGCCACACAAGCTGTCCCTTCCCTCGTTCTCAAGTCAAGGGAGTGAACCCTTGAGATGAGGGGTGATTTTCTTGATTTTGAGTGAGGTTACAAACCTCCCAAGGCTGCCACACGAAGAGGCAAGCTCAAGGGCGACGCCTAGCCGTCTAGGAGCAAGCTCCAAGAGGAAAGAACCCTAGGGTTCCGGCCCAAACGTGAACCAAATGCTCTTTCAAGTTGGGAAGTAGTAGATCCGGCCTCCACAAGCGGTTTTACCTTTTTCCCTCAAGATTTGATGGTGGAATCGAAATCTTGGCTTGGGGGAAGGAGGAGCAACAATGGAGGAGTGAGAGAGAGCAAGAGGTCTGTTTTCTGGCTGCTGTCGCGAGGTAGGAGATGAAGTGAGCCAGATAACCGTTGTGGGAGGGGTAGGAATGGTATTTATACCCGACTGGGCCCAACGGTCGGATTAAGTGCGGCACTGCCGCACCTAACACGCAGCCTTTGCCCACGACGCGTGCTTCTTGCCTCACTTACGCTGTAGCACTGCAAGGCCGCTAAAACGACAAAGTGTAAAAAGTGTCTCGTCTGTTTTTGGCTGTGAGGTGATGTTTTTGGCTGAGCTGGAGGTTTGAGCATTTAGTTCACATGTAGCCAAAGGTCCTAGGATCCCTCTTAATAGTACGGCATGTCCTAAACTCAAGATTCAAAACATAAATGAAATTAAACCTCCATGAGTCTAGGTTGCCATCCGTTGCACTTGAAGGTTCCATCAACCTGTACATCATCCTCTATCATCTTTGTCTCATCTCTTAGAGCAAATATATCTTGTGCATGTGACTTGAACCATTTCCACAAATATGAGTTCACCTCCATGGCTTCAAGTCACTCACACTAATGATTTGATCCTCAACACAATATGACTCCTCATAGCTTGATTAGTTCCTCGACTAAATGCAAGTACTCTCTTCTTCACCTTAGCCATGGTACCTCGGTCCCAAGCCAACGCTTGCCCTTCACCTTCGCTTAGTACCTCGAAGCCCTTTCCTTGCTATCTTCACCTTATCAAGATACACTCAAGTCACATCATATCAAGCAACCATTGAATAACTATTTCTTCAATATTATGATCCTTGCTTGATTATCTTCTAGATATGAATGTATATCAATCAAGCTTCGGTTTGACTCACATAGAGACATACATGGATCAACATCAATATGGTCAAGCCAATTCACGGTTCCTTATATCCTATCATTTTGGATTGACACTCCAACACTTATTTCAATCTTCTATTCATGGGAAACAAGCCATTATAGAGACCAATCCAAAATCATCAACTCTTGTCTCATTTGCCTTTTGCCAAGTATGCTTGCTTTCACATGATGCTATGATATTCCACAACATATAAGCCATTTCCTTGATTCCATTTGCATTGTTGTCTTTTGCTTGAACTAGATTGTTTTCATCATCTTCTAGTACAACAATACACAATTTGGCTTTGCTTCCATACTATGTGGAATACCATCAAGTTTGCTTACTTGTTGAACCTTGAATATACTTGTTACTACATAATCCACAAGTATATGTAATAGACTCGATTTCTGTTCAACACTTAGCAAACTTATTAGACCTTTAATTATGTTGTCATTCAATTTACCAAAACCCACTAAAGGCTAGATGCTTTCACCATGACGCTCTTTGACCGAAACGGCCTGTGGACATGGCGGCCCAAATGGAGTCATCACGGCGCGAAAATGGCCTCACGAAGGACAAGGTCAAGGCCCTACAAAACAACTAACCATGGCGTTCCACAAAAATGCATACGGACAAGGACAAGGTCAAGGACCTCTACAAAACAACGAACCATGACGTTCCCGTGGCCGTAAACCATGGCTCCGGACTCCGACCCGCATCTCGTTTTCCGAGGGGCTGGCCCTGCTCACCGACCCGGGAGAAATCTCGCTTCGTCGGGGTGGCCTGGCTCACCACCCTCGGGCGCAAAAACTCCGCCTCGGGGAGACCAGCTCTCCATCCTCGGGTGGCGACTATGGCCCGTCTGGGGTCGCCGGCCCTCGGGCGTGGGAGGTTCCGTTCGGAGGAAGGGAAACCGCCGCATTCAATGCGATTGCACGGCAGGCGGCGCCCGATGCCATCGATTACGCTTGATCATCGAGCTGCGAATCGTCTCCCCAATCCGGCGATGGGACATAAAGGCGAACGATGACGTGTTACGCCACCCCACGGAAACCAGGACGACACTGTTCATTTCCCGAGCACCGTCAAAACGCCCGTTGGGCGGACCCTCGGGCACTTGACCGCGCCGCCCGGCGACCTCTGGGACCGGCCCTCGCCATGCGGATTGTGAGGGCGCGCCTCACGGGACCCTCGGGGCCGCGCCGAGGGGGCGAGACGCCCACCATCGGATCGGGACGCGTCTTCGTCAAAGCAACATCCAAGCCGGCCAACCCCTCGGCAAGACATGCAACCGGTGCGGCCTCGAATTAGCCACCTAGGCGTCCACCTGTATAAACATTATCTCTCTCCTTCTCCTATAAAAGGGGAGTAATGCCTCATTAGGGGATTCGATTTTTTCGACTCAACTCCGGTTCACACGGAGGAAACCGCACACCACCACCACCATAACCACGATCGTGGGGCTTGAGACCAGCGTCTCTCCCCCGCGGCCCAGAAACCCCTACTGCAGGCTCACCTTTGGCGCGAGGTAAACACGAGGACACACCCCGCTGGGACGTGGGGCCCCGTTGGCTGAACAAGAGGGATAAAACCGGCTGGCGTCCGTGTCCATCTTGCGCTACGCCATTGAGGGAGGGCACACGGGCTTATAAATTCTTTATTGCCGGCACCGAGGCACCCACCGTTCCTCGAAACGCCTTAATAAAGGGAGCCCCCGACCTCTTTTTTTAATTAAATAAAAGAATGAATACAAGAAAGATTACAAGGCAACCAGGCCCAAAGTGAAAAAATGTGACCTATACATAGCTATCTCTCCGAGTTTTAAAACTGCAGCCTTGATCGGTTTGGCTTTGATACATACCAAGCCAAATTCTTCAAGGAAAACTCTTTTCCATCCTAAGAAAGCATTAGACCCATTATCAAAGATGATGCTATTTCGTATCTTCCAAATAGACCAACAGGCACATATTACAATTTCTCTGAAAATGGTTCTTTGAAAATCTGCTCTGGACTTAAGAAGCATGTCTTGAGGATTAAGACCGGTGTCCGGGATATATGTAAAGAGTCCCGGCAATGCTTACTAAAGGGACATCCAAAAATAAGTGGAGATAAGTTTCCTCACAATTGTTGTTGCATAAGACACAATCAAAGGAGGGTAGGGACATGTTTTTCTTTTTTTTAACATATTTCCTGGTATTGAGTCTGTCTCGAGCTAAAAGCCAGAAGAAGAACTTCTGATTTCCCATGTTGCTTGCACCCCAAATCCATTTGGATATTGGTGATGGAGGGTTTGATGCATGCATACTCTTGTAGGCCTTTTTTGCTGCTGTAGAAACTGTTCCCCCAAGTGTATGTCCAGGAATCGGGTGCAGATTCATCAGGATTCAGATTGCTCAGTATTGACTCAACTTCTTCCAGCTGATTACTTGCTATGATTGACAGTGTGGGACTGAAAACTCTTTCAAGGGTATGGTTCATGAAGAATTTAACTGAGCATTTAGGCTTCCTTGTGAAGGAGAACAACTGTGGGAATTTATCTTTCATTGTTTGGTCTACCTAGATATCGAATTTAAAGATACGAGAATCACCGGACCTTTGGAGTGCATTTTGCAATTTCTTTGAAAGTTACCATATAATTTGAGTATGTCTCTCCACCAAAAAAGAGCCACTTGGAGATCTAAGATGGGGAGGGTTTTCACCTGTTGAGTATAGATTGTTCCAGGTGAGGGATACCTGGGGATATCTGCTTTGTTGTAGAATTTATCAAGATACTTCATCAGTAGAGCATTATTGAATCAGCTGAAATCGCCGTCTTTTTTCCACCAGCTCAACAGGGTAGAACACGATCTTATATGAGCTAGACTAGTGTGTCCAAACATGATGGTGCATATGCAAATACACTCTTATACGGTAGCTCTGATCACCACACCTTGGTTAACACCTCATCAATAGCTTACTTGGCACAAGTTCGGCTTTGAGATATGTATATAAGATTTATTGTTAGTTATTATAATTTAAAATGCTTAAATATATGTGATAAATTGAAATAAATAACAAAACCAATGGAGTAAGTATCCTTATCCAATATGACAATGTCATTGGCTTAGAAAAGAAAACCAAATGCAAATATATAAATAGACATTCAGGAAATTTGTACACTCAAAGTTGTGGCAAACACTCAGATTTAAAAAGTCGTTTTAGGGTTAGACGAAAATCTCATAGCTCGTTAACTCACTCAACTCAGTTTTCTTACTGGTCTCGTTACATTGTTTTTTTTAGTAAACCAAGCTAGAGTTTCAGATAGTTAACCATTACACCTAACAAGGTCACGAGTTGAGCGAGTGTTGATAGCCACTACTGTAACATTTTGACTATCTCTATTATATAGAGAGAGAGACAAGGCTAAAACCGTTGAAACGTCATCTTCTTTTGAAACTACTGTAACATTTTGAGTATAAGGTTTATGTTCATAAATTGTTACTGGACGACTAAACTTTTATATAAAAGCACATGGATCACATAATATTATAACAATACTTGTGAAATTAAATAACAACATTAATGTAGAGACGAGGTTTAGTTCACATCACATTGAATCTTTGAACGCATGTATATAGAATGAAATGTAGGTAAACAAAATAACTAATTGGACAGTTTTGACGTACTTTGCTAGACATTTACCATAAACAATAAAAAAAATAAAAATGCCGTGTTTTTTTTATTTCATTTTTGGATAACTAAACACAGAGTTTTTTCGCATGGGCAACGGGTGCAGGATCGAAGCAGAACTATAGGCCCACGTAAAAATGTCGGGCCGTTACCTCCGCACCATGGGGTTAATTCTCAGCTGGCCCATCAGGCCATCACCTTTGCCGACCAGCGTGAAGGTGGACCGGGTCTCTTTCCTTGTACTCCGTCCCAAAATATCTGTGGAACCAAGCAGACCAGCATCCTCCAAGGCCCGAGTCACGTGGCTCACTGAACCGACCCTGTCCGTTCCGGCACGCCACCACAACAAAAGGCAGACCACCGCGTCTCCCCCCGCCGCCACCAGCAGATCCATCCCCTCCCTGGCCTTTTCCCTCGAGCACGGCGGCGCCCTCGCCCTGCTCTCTCGGCCGGCCAAGCTCCTCCTACCCTCCCCGGCGCCATGAACCCCTACGACCTCCGCTTCGTCGACCCCTCATCCTACCACGATAGGCGCAGGTACGCCAACCCTAATTCTAGCTCTTCCGATCTGATTTGATTTCGAACGTGACTGGATCGATTTGATTTCCCGTGCAGCGACCTGGCCGTGGCTCCTACGTTCGCTCCGCCGGCTCCGTGGCTGCGGTGAGACGAACCCTTACGCCGCCGCCTACCAGCCCGTGCCAGTGCCCGTGTCCGCGGCCCCGCGGGCGGCGACTACCAGCGCTACGGGCAGGGCGGCAGAGGCCGTGGTGGAGGTGGCAGAGGAGGTGGAGGCGGCTATGGAGGTGGCGGCGGTGGCTATGGAGGTGGCGGTGGTGGGTATGGAGGTGGCGGCAGAGGAGGAGGTCGTGGGAGGGACGGGCTTGACTCGCTCGCTCTCCCTAAGCCGGACTTCCGGAGCCTGATACCGTTCGAGAAGAACTTCTACGTGGAGTGTCCGTCCATCCAGGCTATGTCGGAGACGGATGTGGCGCAGTACCGCCGCCTCCGGGATATCACCGTAGAGGGCCGGGATGTGCCCAAAGCCGGTCCGATACTTCCAGGAAGCCAACTTCCCAGGTTTACTCTAGTTCCAGTGTTTCCTTTCCGTGTGTCCGTTGATAGTAACGAAATACTTACCTTAAAAACTACTGTTCCACTATTCCTTTGACAGATTACTGCATGCAAGCGATTGCCAAATCTGGATTTGTGGAGCCAACTCCTATTCAATCTCAAGGTTGGCCTATGGCTTTGAAGGGTAGGGACCTGATTGGTATCGCTCAAACAGGCTCAGGGAAAACATTATCTTATCTACTACCTGGGTTGGTTCATGTTGGTGCCCAGCCTCGGCTAGGTTTGTTTCCTATAAACTTATGTGTATGTGTTTACTGTCTCCATTCCCCTTCTCATAATTCGTGATGGTAATGCCTGTAGAACAAGGCGATGGCCCAATTGTGTTGATCCTCGCCCCCACAAGAGAATTGGCTGTTCAAATACAGGAAGAATCTACAAAATTTGGATCATATTCAAGAACTAGAAGCACATGTGTCTATGGTGGTGCACCTAAGGGTCCACAAATACGTGACCTTAGAAGAGGTACCTGCACACTTATGTTCAGTTCAATTCTTTTAGATGATGAATGCCATCTTAAACTCTGCATACTTTCATCTCCACTTTTAGGAGTTGAAATTGTCATTGCAACTCCTGGCCGGTTGATTGATATGCTGGAAGCTGGCCACACAAACCTACGTAGAGTAACATACCTTGTGCTGGATGAGGCAGACCGGATGCTAGATATGGGTTTTGAGCCCCAAATTCGGAAAATAGTCGCACAGGTACAGTTTGGTTTAGAAATGCACAATACTTATTAATATCTATTATCTTGCCTGGCTCTAATGCTTGTCCAACACTTCTGATATCCATAGATCCGCCCAGACAGGCAAACCTTGTACTGGAGCGCCACATGGCCTAGAGAAGTTGAAGCCTTAGCAAGACAGTTTCTTCAAAATCCTTACAAGGTGCGTGATTGGTGCTGTTATTGTTATTTTCTGGTTCTTTTGCTGTGTTGTATTGAATTGAATTGATATTGACAGCCCTTCTCTTAACTGTTGGCTTATATTGCAATGCAGGTAATCATAGGATCATCTGAACTTAAAGCTAATCATTCCATACAACAAATTGTTGAAGTTATTTCAGATGATCATGAGAAATATCCAAGGTATGTATGGTCGATGCTCTTGTGACTAAAAGCTCTTATGTTCACCCACTATACTACTATTGATTACAAATGGACATGGTGTGAGTTGATTTTCACTTCTTTCCCACAGACTCAGTAAACTCTTGTCTGATCTAATGGATGGGAGCCGTATCTTGATATTCTTCCAAACAAAAAGGACTGTGATAAGGTCACACGGCAACTTAGAATGGATGGGTGGCCAGCATTATCTATACATGGTGATAAAGCTCAAGCTGAACGGGACTATGTTCTTGCAGAGTTTAAGAGCGGCAAGAGTCCTATAATGGCTGCCACAGATGTGGCAGCACGTGGTCTTGGTATGATGATTTATTTGAATATTAGGATTAGGTAGTAGTTCCAAGTGCTCAAGGATGATAAGTCGGAGGGCTGTTCAGCTGCGTTTGGTTGAGTGAACTGAACTTGTGGATTGGTGGTGTATACCAAGGTGCCATCATGTCAAAGGTAGATCATTTTACCCCGTGGTTACCTCATTTGAGCGTGAGCATTGGCAGTGTTACCAGGCACTTCAAGTTTGAGCTATCATGGTAACGTTCCTTTCCTAGTTAGCCCTTTTAGGGAGCCCTATGTTTGGATAAAAACAGATATCCTGAGAAAGTAGCATGCAAATGTATATGCATTTGGTACTATGCTGATTTCTTAGCTTGATTTGAATTCCTTAATCGCTGCATCTCTGATCATTTAGGAGTATTTAGGTATTGTGTTGCTGCCCTCTTCATTGCTTCTTTGCCCTTGCAATTGAATTTGTTTCAATCCACAATAGTCTGCTTTTCTTGCAAGTATTTTTGGCTCACCTTTCTACATTTCTTATAAATCCACATTTAATTCGTTTAGAATTGTTGACAGCAACGTTTTTTTTTTCTTTGTAGATGTACTGCAAAGTTTTAGGCATATAAACCTGTGTATAAAAATGGCAATACTAATTTCATATTTTTTTTTTGCACAATGGACATCCTTCACAAGTAACACGTCTGTATGGATCTCCTTTGCTTTTCCCTAGCCATGAACCTTTATAAGCTTGCTCTACTTTTTCAATCAAGTGCCTCATCATTGGTATCACTGCCAAGTGCGAACTGGTCAAAAGATGGTTGTAATCAGTATTCTTTTCAGTGGATTCACGATAGTGACCTCTGATGCAGCACCTTAATCAGTACAGCCTATGTTGGACTGGCATGTTTTACAGAATTTTGTTTGGGTTATGGATATTGGATGCTGTTACATTATTGGATATAAGTGGTTACCCAGGCATGCCAGTTACACTTACATTTTCTGATAAAGGCTGAGAGGTTGATCACCATCAATTCCACATCCAGCAGTGATGATGCCTGGTTCAGTTTTTCAGCTCCTTCGACTTGTGTTTTAGAATTCAAAAGTCAGCACTCTGGATTTTTTTGGTGCTTGTCTAAACCATGTACTGCTGTCTATGGAGATTGACAATGTTGATGTTCCAGTGTGGTCCAACATGGTATTCAGGACAACACATTAATTTTTGATAAAGTACTAATAATATTTGTTGATTTTGCAGATGTGAAGGACATAAAGTGTGTGATAAATTATGATTTTCCGACAACTATTGAAGATTATATTCACAGGATAGGTCGAACTGGCCGTGCTGGTGCTAGCGGAACTGCATTTTTTTTTTTCACACATGCAAATGCTAAGTTCTCAAGGAATCTAGTGAAGATTCTGCGGGAAGCTGGCCAAGTTGTGAACCCTGCACTAGAATCCATGTCCAAGTCTTCAAACTCTGGGGGAGGAGGTAATTTTGAATTTACAGTTTATTTATTCATCGAGAACAGTTTTGCATGTTCTGGAATTGTATCTGGCTTCACTTGTATTAAACTTTTGTGGGTTTTGTGTTCAGGCAATTTTCGATCGAGAGGCAGAGGTGGGTTTGGTAACCGGGGTCATATGTCTGGATCAAATTCCTTTCCTCTAGGAGGAAGAAGGCCATATTGATGGGTGCTGGACTGTGGGACTTATATCTGTATACTACTACTAGGCATTAAGTGCATTCTTTGGGAAGAGAAATTCCCCCTACTAGGATTGACAACATAGTCAATTTTCGCTACAGTACCTGGAGCTATGGAGCTTCAAATATGAAAGATCAAAATTTATCAACTACCGAGCTACAGCATATGCATTCAATTCAGATATTTCTTTTGGAAGGACCATTTGTCTTGTTTTACTGGAGTCCCTGTGGTTTTTTAAAGTCGGCTGTATGTTTGTCCTGAACTTATGGTGTTACTGAACAAATGCATTTTTGGTTGTCCTCTATTGGTATGCGGAGTTACTGAACAAATGGATTGTTCATTGCCCAATCTATTGGTGTATTTTGAATAGTGTTGGTTTAATTGATGCAAGGCTGTTGTTTTCCCGTCAAACCAGTCGATGTATGTTGAATTTGCACTATGTGTCGCCTGCTGCGTACAGCTTTCTTATCAGGAACGACCGTATTAGTATTCGTCCACGAAGATGAATAAGTCACCTACAATGTGATGAATAGGAACATGAATAGTCACCCACAATAAAAACACAATCTGATGAATAGGAACATGAATAGTCACCCACAAATTAAAAGCCAAGTACACCTACTTGAACTTCTGCCGTGGTGATTTCTCCATATCCTAGTTTATCACCAGTATATATTTTTAAAAGCTCGGAAACATGTCCTATTATCAAGTAGGGAGCGTATCGTATGGAAACCAGTTGTGTGTGCAAACTATGAAAACTTCGATCCCCGTCCACAAATCCCGCATCCGATGGCTATATGTGGGATCCTTTTGCACTTAAGCCCCTGCTTTCCCTCGCGATGTCGCCTCTTTCCCTCGCGATGCTGCCTCCTGCGCGACGTTTCGCCTGGACCGAAGCCGCCGATGGATGATCCGCCGGCGCCGCGAGGGGTGGTACTACAGCATGTTCCTGGACGCCGGCGAGTACGTCCTGGGCCTCTGGGTCCCCGCTCCAGCCGGGCGCCAACTGCCCCGCCAACGCCGCCTACTTCGATGGCTCCTATATGTCGGGCAGGACAGCAGGTCCGTCGCCGCCGAGGATAGGATCTGCGTGTTTGAGCGGTACACCGGCGACGTCGCGTGGCGCCACACCGAGGCCGGGTTCCCAGACCGATTGGTGAGCGAGCTCAGCAGGCAGCAGCCATCGACTCGATCAGAGTCGCGAAATGTCACGTTGTTTTGACGGCGAGATTGTTCCCGTTTCATGCAGATCACGGAGGTCCGGCCTGACGAGATATTGGTTGTGAGGATGTTGGTGTCGCCTTCAAGACCAGCGGCTCTATCAAATTCGTAATAACGTATCTGAATTCTGAAGCAAATGTAACGTTTGTGAATGAGCTGAAAGCTGTACGATGCGTCCTTGGCCAAGGTCTCACTGGACTCCTAGAGGTGAAAGGGACGTCATACACGCACACCGACGAGATCACGGCGGATCCCGCACGGTTCTCTCTGGTCTCCGAGAACACGCTCACCATCTACCACGACCACTACGTGACGTACCACCTTGACTTGGACATCGACGGCACAAACAACTCGTTCGTCAAGAACACCGGCGTCCAGTAGTCGCGGGCGGGGCGTCGGACTCGCCCGGCGGCGGCGTCGCGGAGGGACAGGCAGGGTATGGGAAAAAAGTGATTACCTTTGTTAATAGTGGGGGCGTAAGTGCAAAAGAATCCCACCTATCGCTGTGAGCCATCAGATGCGGGATCTTTGGACAAGATTGAAGTTTTTATAGTTTGCACTGGCGGGTAGGTTGGTTTCCATAGGATATGCTCCCTATCAAGTATTAATTGAAAGGTGACAAAACGACCTTCAAAACCATTCCAAGCGAGTACGACCTTCAGATTTCCACCAAAACCATATAGCAAATTTCCTTGTTAATACAACACGCGCAACAGACTTGCGTGATTAAGAAAAAGATTTCCTCTCAAAATCTTCAGATTTTTGGGACAGAATTTATAATTTTTCTTTGGGAAAACCTTTATGTATATATATTTTTGGCTCCATCGTGGTTGTTTTCAGTTACTTCCGAAAGAACAACGTGGATAGTTAAATGCTAAATATTGAATAAATTTAGAAAAATAAGTGTCTAACCCTAGTGTAAAAATTTAAGTAAATAAGCTAAATATTTTTTATACGGTTGAAACTTTCTGATCGGCCCCTCATTATGCATAATTTCTGGCTCGCCAGCACTAGCAGCTTAGGAGAGACGGTAAAAATTAAAAACAACTCAGTACAATTTCTTTGTAAAAAGGACCAGGAAATGATATGTCAATCAAAGCCCACTTCTGGGGACAGCCCAACATCGCAGCCTGCCAAACCCTACCAGAAACCAGCACGGCAGCACCACTGCACCAGACTTGCCGGTCTACCACCGGGTCACCTCCCTCTCTTCCTAAACCCCAGGCGCCTGCGCCGCCGCGATTCGGGACAAGTCCCCACTTCTTCGCCGCCGCGCGCTCTGTGACTCCCGCGCCTCCGCCAGTCGCCCAGTCGCTCTGTGACTCCCTCAATTTTAATTGCCTCAAAAATTTTGACTAGGACTACCCTTGTTTCAAATCCTCGGTCCGCCACTCCCACCATGGTGGATGCATCCGCCGCCGCCGCCGCCGCCGCCGCCGAAGCCAACGGTGAGAAGAAAGATGAATTCCTCGTACGGTAAGCTCAACCTCTAGATGCTTCTCCCCAGGGTTAGATACTAAAGCAAATTTTGACCTGAGCTTTTGTTGTTTGCAGCGACGACGCGCCGCGGCTGCTCGCCGCTCTCAAGGAGATGAAGGATGGATTAGATCTCGTCAGGGGCAAGGTCGAGGCTATCATCCGGAAGGTAATCTACTTATATCTCCCCCTTACAAGCTTCCGCCCCTCTCCCAATTTCTCAAAGCGGGGATTGGGTATACGACGGGAGAATGAATTCTGGTTCGCTATCCTCGTGAGTGTGTATAGGTCAAGGAGAGCCAGTTGCCAACGGCCAACGGGATCGGGTACCTAGAAGCGAAGAACCACCTGCTTCTTGGCTACTGCCAGGACATAGTCTACTACCTGCTCCGCAAGGCCAAGGGGCTCTCGGTGGATGGACACCCCGTCGTACGAAGCCTTATCGAGATCAGACTGTTTCTGGAGAAGGTTTTCATGTGCTTTTGGTACTGATTGTTCATTTTCCAGCCTTGATGTAGCTGGTTAACTAAGTGATGGCTTTCTGTTGAATTTGGTGCGGTAGATTCGTCCGATTGACAAGAAGGCCGAGTACCAAATCCAGAAACTCACCAATGCTGCTGACAATGCAACTGCGCGAGAGAAGTCAGGAAATGGAGAGGCGAAGCGGAATGATGAGCATTCGGATGAGGAAGACCTCCTGAAACTTAGGCCAAACCCAGATATGATGGACACAAAGTCTGGTCTTGATGGGCAGGTGATGCTTTTCACTTCCTTACTGATTCTATGCACTTGTTACATTGCTAAAAGGGATGCAAGATGCTTCTTTTTGTGCATGCTTGAACCTCCTACATTAACATTACTTTGTGAAAGGACTATATTAATTAATAACTTGTCTGCACTTACAATATTGGAACATAGCAGTTGGATTAGCCCAAATTTCAATAAGTGCAATGCCATTCACATGCTACTACAGCATGTCCTTAATTGTCCTTGTCAATTATAAATCAGCATCCTTTCTCATCTCAAAATTTTTTGTTAGCATCCCTATAGTGCTGAATCTGATACTGACATTAATTCTTCCTGTCCTTTAGAAACTCACTTTTATCATCGTGTTTTGGTGCATTTGTCCCATTTAAAATAGTTTTTTTTTCTTTTTATATTTTGCATATTCTGTGTAAGTGCTAAATGCAAAAAATGTCATTAATACCTGTCATTCAAACTCTACCATTTTCTATAGCAGTGAGGTTTGTTTCTCAGTTCATGTGGCATATCAGTCTATACTTAAACTGCTGTTCTGATGTATAAGTATAACCGCTTTGTTGCAGGATACTGATGGTGTTTACCGTCCTCCGAAATTTATGCCTACTAGTGTGGATGATGAAGAGAAGCGCCGTAAAAAAGATTCAAGGAGAGATAAAGCAATAGCCCGAGTGGCAAAAGAAAATCCTTATATTAAAGAAATGATTGATGATGCAGCGGACAGACCTGAAGAGGTTTGCTTAACTTTTGCTGTAAAAAATTTATTTGCAGGCTATCTTGGATACAGAGTAAACTATGTGCTGTTTATTATCATGCTAAATAATATTTCTGGAATTTACAGTGGAAGGAAACAGTGGGCGATGAAAGCAGGGAATTTGGGAGGTATATGCGACAGAGAGAGGAGCAAGAGAAGCAAGAAGAGGAGTTGTTCACTCGGGCTCCTGTAACCAAACATGATAAGATCATCGAGAAGCGCATAAGGAGACAACTTCATGGGTATGTTCAGATGGCTGATCTTTTGCTGCTGCTTATGTCCCGTGTAAATACACAAGTGACTTTGGTCAGCTACACATATTATTCAGCGCTCAGTTTGCCCTGGGATTTTCAGCTTGTCTTAACATCCAAATTACGCCCCCAACTGATATCTGATTCTGGCAACAGGCTAGGAGGCTTAACAGATGGTTTCGACCTTGGGATGAACATGCTAGTCGGCGGAGAGAAGGAAGATGATGGCGGTTCAAGCAAGTCACATGGCAAGAGTGGAAACCGAAAGAAACACTTGAAGAGCAGCAAGAAGAGGAAGAGACATTAGCCTTGACCCACACTGATGTATTACTTCAACATACCGATCAAGCCTAGAGGATGATTCAAGCAAAAGCCACATGGAAAGTTGAAGCTGGAGAAAATACTAGGAGACCAAGTAGAAAAGCCTCTTGGTTCCTTAAAATGGAAGATTATTATTTCTGAAACAGAGAACTTGATCTGAGCGACATAAATTGAATTATATGGCTTGAACGTGGTAGGTGTAGCAAATTTTGTTCGAGTATCCCAGAAGATGATTTATGGTTACAAATTGTTTCCCCGAGCCTGTTTTTTGTTTGTGTTTTGCAAGCCTGTGGATGCCACGGCAGAATTTCAACCTAGATGGGTGCATGCACTGCAAACCCTTCAGCAGATTCCTGATGAAACCAACGGCGGGTTCGTCAGGAATGGCTGCCCGAAAGGAGATGGGAGCACCGTAGCAGGCTGCTGCTTTGCATCTGAGCATCTCTCTTCTTTGGATCTTGTTATTATTATATTATTATTACATATACACAGGATGTCATCAGCATCACTCATCAGTTGTTGTTCTGCCCGTAGGCGAGGTGGCTTCCGTCTCCATGTCAAATTCTGAATTCTCTGTAGTGAATGAATGACAGAATGAGGAGATGAAATGCAGTGCAGGCCGAGACGCAAGTATCTATTCCCCACTCCACTGGCTAAGTGCCTAACTGATAAGTATATTCTTCTTACCTGACCGGTGAGTTGTGACTTTGTACCAATAGAGGATCTGAAATGAACAAATTGGCACTCTGAAAATGAGTAATTACTCTCGGGCCTGGTATTCGTTGCCCTCTATTTTTTCCCACTGGAATTGAACTCACTGTTTTACAACAAAGCACCGTTGGAGCATACAAAAGCTCCAGTATATTGATCATAACGTCTACCCCCTCATTTTTAAATTATAATAAGGCGTTTGATTTCTCTAGATTTTTTTTATTATGCATCTAGATATATCTAAGTACATAACAAAAGCTAGTACAAAAGCCAAATCGTCTTATAATTTGGAATGGAGAGTATTTTTCTTCTTCCTATTTTTCACATCTAAATTATTTATTTTATCCTCAAACTCTCAAAGAGTCAAAGTACATCGTGATTAGAGTTAGAGCACAATTTAAACGTCATCTCAACTTGATAAAAGATTGCTGGCCCTAGCCAGGCAACTATGTGTAATAATCGCGCCATTACGGTTTACAGTCCTAAGCCTTCTAGATCAACGCTCAAAAGCGAAATAAAGCTAATCACATAATACAGGTATCTTTCTCCCCCCAGTGAAGTTGACGATGAAGAAATTATTCCTCACTCCATTTTGTGCCCAGCTCCACGTTATAAAAGCGCACCGAATGAACGAACCCTACATCCATCACACTAACAAGCCACAAGCACCTCAACGCAGCACAGCACTACGCACAAACACACCAAGCATCACCATTGGCTTACTACCAGGAGGTGGACTACTGCTCGGAGGAGGTGAGGTCGGTGGCCCTGGCCGGCGGCTTCGGCCGCTACGGTGGCGGCGTTCAGCAGCACGTTGTCAAAGAGAAGTTCGAGGAGGAAGATCTTGAAAGTGGTTTTGAATGTCACTCCTTGAATATACCACAAGAGATCTGGAATCTCATGAGTGCACTGTAAGGTATTGCCATTAGCCACCGTAACCTGAACTGATCTTGCCAAAGGTATTCTACCAGCTATTCTAGCAGCTAAAGCTTCACTGATAAAACAGTGTGTACTACCAGAATCCACAAGCATATATGCTTCATGTTTGTCAATGAAACCCCTTAATCTTACTGTGTCATGATTATCAAGGCCTTTCATAGCTTGCATAGATAAACTCATGAGCTCATCATCATCAGAATCTTCAGAATCATGTTGGACTGGTTGTTGCTGTTCAGAATTATCAGGAGCCAAGAAATCCCATACCTCTTCCATGGCATGCAAAGAGACAGTATGACATTGATGTCCAGGGAACCCATAGGTCAAGAATTTTTTAATTTTAACCCTTTTTTAAAGAAAATCTATTTTAACCCGGTGCAAAAAGATATTCCGGGACTAACCCTTTTGGCTTGCTTCCTGTCATCACCTAGTCTTGTGGCATTTGATGATTTTTTTAATTTTAACTCTTTTTCAAAGAAAATCTATTTTTAACCCGGGTGCAAAAAGATATTTTAGGACTAACCCTTGGTGGCCGCGCCGCAACTAAGCTTCTTCCTGCATTTGACCGAGCCAAAGAATGCATGTGTGCGGCGGGTTGGCACACGATGGCACCTTTGCATGCGGTTCATGCTGACGTGGCCGGCCCTGTCGCGCCGCAGATCATGGCGCGGCAGTGCTACGCCACAGATCTAGGCGCGGCAAAGTCGTCCGCCCAGCCACCAAAGCAGACTGCAGCGTGCTGCTGTCCTGCTGCAGGTGCAGGTGTCACATCACCTCCCCTTGCATGCACGGTGGAGTGCATGCCCGCTGCAGTGCATGCTGTACCGTCTGCTGTACTCGGTACTGTGATATACTGTTGTTTTATTGGTAAAATATAAATAATAATAATATTTATATCATATTATTAGTATCATTTAAAAAAATCTTTAAATCTTGTATTTTAATAATTTTATTTGAAGGTAAAAATAATGCACGCGTTTTCTTAAAGCCTCAATAGTGCCGAGATGGATAAAAATGTAAAAGGTGTCGAGTCGTGCACACATTTGCACGTCAGACATGTGCACTGTTGTGCATGTGAGAGAGAGGGAATGGAATAAATAAAGAGAGGGAGGTAGGGGCTAGTAAAATTTGTACCGTGTTTAGTTCCAAACTTTCCGACTCCAAATTATGTCACATCAAATGTAGGTAAACGAAATAATAAATTACACAGTTTAAATGTACATTCTGAGGCTAATTTTTTGAGTCAAGTTAGGTCATGGTAGAACTACATTGCCAAAAAAAAAATTTCAGTGTTACAGTGCCAAAGTTAAGATAACTAAACACACGCTGCGTGCCCGGCGTGGCGGGATAGGAGACAAGAAACTTTGGACAGATCGTATATAGGTGCGGCCGAAGTTTCAAATGGTGCATGTGTCGCGAGCACTTTACATAATGGTACTTGTGGGTAAAAAGTCTCATATATATTTCCTCTGTCCTAAAATATGCATCATTTGCACTTCTTTAGAAACAACGTTGCTAAAATTTATATTTAAAATATGAAGTTAGATTTAAATATACTGTTCTAGCATATTATGAAGTTAAAATGTACTAAACCACACTTATTTTGGTACATGGACACGGATATTTATTGGATATCATAAATATTGATAATTTTTGACGAGTCAAATCACTTGGGGAGAGAGAGGTCACCCGTCTACTACGTGGGCCAGCAGGCACATGCTGCCTGCCTACGACCTGCGAGCAGGTGCCTAGCTAAGCCAACTACAGTACACCTCCGGTCACAGTCTGACTTGGTGCAGATTGAATATTGGGAGATAGAAGAGATTGCACAAAGCTGAATGAGAAAATATCAGAAAATGTCAACTTTACTCTAGCACTCGCGCCGCAGAATCATGGCGCGGCAGTCAGGTTGCCGCCCTCGACCGCGCGCGACAAGACCGAAGCACGTCGGCGTGGATGCATGCAAAGGTGCCATGTGGCGGGGTGGCACACGGATTGGGAGAAGAAGAGAGGAGGAGGGAAGGGGGCGCCACTGCCGGCGCCACCAGGGCTCGCCGGAGGTGACCGTGGTGGTGGTGGGGGCTACCAACAGGCGCCGACCAGGCGGCCCACCACGACGCCGCGGGAGGTCTTCTCCTTCTTCTACCTCGCGCCCGCCGGCCGCCCGGTCGCCGCCTCCGCACCCGCGGCCACGGGCGTGTGGTGGTGCGATGAGACCAGAGTCGAGGAGGACTTCAACACCTGCACCGGCGAGTTCCACGAGCGCAAAGGAGACCTTCGTCGCCAGGGCTAACTGAGCCGCCGCCGCCGGTCGCACGACGACCGTACCACGCACGTACCTATGTATAGTATGTGCGTACAAGCTAAGATTAAGATTGTGCAGGGTCATCGTACTACTTGTTGCTGGCGTGCGCGCACTCAGCTTCTGTATGAATTACGACAATAAGCTCGTGACCTGAATAAAGCTTCTCCGTACTACCTAGATTACCATGCACATTCTCTCCGCGCCCAAAGAACATATAACTTCAAAACAGTGGTAAGTCAAACGATCATAAGTTACCAAATTCCAAATTCATATAAAAGAAGCTAATATTTATCAGATTGAATAAGTCTCGTTAGATTCATTACAAATATAATTTTCCTAATATACCTATTCAGAGTCATGCATGTATGTATCGGATACGAAGTTTATTTGCAAATCAACTAGATAGTACTTCGTTTGGGCTTTGGGATTTTCATTTTGCAATTGACGACGACATCCAACTTACACAAACGACTGAATGACTGATCTCTCTGATGATTCTGCCAATAAGTGAGGAGGCCTAATAACGGATGCTTGGTTTCGACTTTGCAATGAACATATATACTATTTGACAAAGACAAGGAAAATGACGTCAACGGTTCAAAGGGAACGAGTTTGTTATCAAGAAAATGAACCACTTTTATTGGCCGTTGCGTTGTTAATTTGTCTAGTGTAAATAAAGGAAAGTAAAAGGAAAAGGATAAAGGAAAAAAAAGGTAAAAATTATATTGAGTGATTGGATACCACAATAATGGGACGTGACCTTTTTTATATTTATAGGGTGAGAAATCTATCTCCAAGTATGTAAGAGTCCCAATTCATCAAGATTTGCAACTAAAGTGACTTAAACTCAATATGAACTATCCAAACCAGAACATCCGGTATTGTGTATTGATAGAGTTATATATATGATATATTACTTAGCTACGAAGGATGAAAAGAGAACTTTTTGATAATTACTTTTTGGGTTTGACATTTGTTTTTTTCTTGCACTGGGATTGAACTTTTTTTTTCCGTGATCGGATATATGTAAATGCCCGTTTTTCATTAGTGGGATTGAACTCACTGTTTTACAAACAAGCAACTAATTTATGGACTTTCAGTACGTATCAAAAATACATGCATGCTCATATATAATATGCATCCTTTTTTTTTCTTTTGTTATTTTCCACAAGTGTCACTCATTTTATCTCTAATGAAAAATATCCATGCATATATAACTAAAACACAAATAAAAATCACATATAAACATGTGCAATTTAAAATGTACCTAGCTTAGCCACAACCCAACAAGTCTCTTCGCAGCCAACAATAATATAGTCCACATACTTCATATCAGAGCTAAAAGGCGAATAAAATAAAGCACAGTTGCATGCACACATACACGTATCTTTCTTCCTCAGGAACAGATTATTCCTCGTCGTTCCGATCTACACTCATGTGTCGCCCTTCCAAGCTATAAAAAGCCCACCAATGCAAATTAACCCTAAGCATCCAGTTCACACAGCCTCCTACACATCAAAACCAAGCACCACCACCATCATATGGAGCATCAGCGGCAGAAGATGAAGGTGGCCGGCAACGTCTCGGAGACGAAGAAGAAGGTGGCCACCCTGACCGGCCACGGCCACGGCCACCACCGCCCCCAACACCACCTCGACGTGAAGGAGACTGTCGAGGAGGTTGACACTGTCTCACGTACCGGCGTCCACCACCACGAGGTGCACACCAGCATAGAAGTGAATAATGTCGACAAGAGCACCGGTGAGGTCCGCCACACGAAGAAAGAAATCCTCGAGATGAGCGAAGACGAAGACTGATGATCACAGCTAGCGCGCTCCAGCTCCATGCATACACCCACGGCCGGCTTCTACGTACTGTACTGAGGCACGTATCATCACGTATAATATGTTACGTGTTCTCCTATATGTTTGTGGGCAAGGTCAATACTACTGTATCCGCGAAAGTTACGTACTCTGGTGGCGTGTATGTATGCATGCAAAGCCTTGTACGAACTACTGTAAGAAAATAAGCTCGTGACCTGATGAATAAATTAAACCTTTCTCCGTACTAGGAGTACTATATACATGTGCATTATTACTGTGTCAACCCCTATACTCCGATCCAAAGTGAACATGTGATTTGTGATGCGAACGTACAGGATCATGTCGATATATTGGTATACTCCAAAACTTATACTACTATACTGTACATATGACACAAGAATCAGTGGCGGATCTAGAAACACTATCACGGGGGGTCCTAATTAGTTAAGAACATACTATTTTAGGCTGAAAATCAAAGAATTTGCATGGTTGGGGAAGACTTCCATGGAGAAAATTTAGGCTACGCCCCGGGTCATACTAATTTTAGGCTATTTTAGTGGGTCATACTAAATTTAGGCTATTTTAGTGGGTCATACTAATTTGTTAAGGACAAGCTGTCATCGCTGCTAAGAGCAAGGCTAATAATACAGCCAGCAAGCCGGCTGTAAAATCCCTTGCAGCCTTTTTATAGCCCACCCATACAATGGTTAACTCTTCATAGTTAACATATGACCCACTGTGTCTTTCACAAATAGTCTTGGTTCTTGTGTCCAAGCCCGTTGTAAGCTTACAGTCTGCTTCTTCTCTCTCTCCTCCCTTCTCTTCTCCACCTCGGCATTTAGTCGGCTTATAGCCCTTTATAATACTTGCTCTAAGGCACCTTTGCAGCTGGCGCCTAGAGGCCCCACCTTCTTCCTCTCTTGCGAGGCTTGCGAGGCTGCTAGGGGCAAGGAGAGGCTGCATAATACCTCATGTACAACTAATGTTCTTTAGATTTAATTCTAAAAAAAATGTTCTTTAGATTTAGTCCAAATAAATCTACCGAAAAAATCATCACTAATGTTTGGCCGAGAGATGACATCGACAATAGCCACAACGAGGTCACCATTGTAGGAGTCTAGTTCACCAACAGGAGATCAATTTTTTTGTTACCGTCTAAAGGGCAAGAGTGTTGTACCCCAGGTCGTTAACCTCACCGTAGGGTTGGAGCTTTTGGAAAGTGTTGAATCGATCTACAACCCATGTTGTACTCGGCGATTCAACCATTGATGTTCTTTCATATTTGAATGTGTTTTGTTATGGTCTCAAATCTCAAAATGTTAGCTCTTATGTCATGTCCAAGGTATTTGAAGGCTTTTTTTCGAGACCATAACAAAGCTCCAACCCTGGATAGTAGTTGGTGCTACATTACATAAGGGTTTGTAAGGGGGCTCCACTATCCCTCCCCAGCTCGCCTAAATCCACCCCCCTAGATAGAACAAACATGTGGAGATAAACCGTTTCATTATCAAGATGCAATTATAGATGTTGGCATGTTGAAGCCTTGCAGACTTGGGTGGTAAAATATCTAAGTTTGTCGTAATTAACAAATATATATGTAAAACCAACGGTGGCTATCTTTAGCCATGGCTGCCTGGAAGGTTATTGGAGCATGCGGATGCTTTTTGCATGTCGTGTTAGAACATTATTATTATTATTATTAGGATGTCATCACATCATGGCGACTAGCAGCGTCGATCCCTACTGAGGTGAGATATATGCGGTGCAGGCTGCGACACAAGCATATATTCTCACATGCTAAGTGACAACTTGTGAGCCGATTGTCGCTTTGCTTTGGTAATTACAGCTGTAAACCGTACTTAACTTGGATATAATAATTCACTGCTGCAAACCGTCCTCTGTATGTAGAAATGAATTTTCGTTGCTGCACTTTTTTTATATATTTATGCTTAAATTAGCTATTTTCTGCTTAAAACGTTCCAATTAGGAACAATTAAATGCATATGAACCTTACTTAAAACAGAATAGAGGCCTCGAGCAAGGGCTACAACTACAAGCCGCCACTCAATTTTTCTGTATGCAATGGACATATCAAGATGACGAAGTTTGGGGGTTATTTTTACTAAGTCGATGTTTGGAGTTCTAAATCTGCGAAGCCCATGGTTTTGGAGTCCTAAGCATGCAATTTTCTCGAATTTATCAATGCTTAGTAGGTCGCTTAAAAGGGCCATAGCCACGCATGTAGCCAGTCGACCTGCGTTGTTCTTTTTTAAAAAAAAAACAGAAGATTTTATTAATTGTATCTCTCCCAAGAGCAAATACGTACATCGATATTTTTTTTTTTTTTTTTTTTTTTTTGAGATAGCAATACATCGAGTTGAGACAACTTTGAAACGAAAACTTCCAACCTCTGCCTATCTATGTTGTTCCTGAAACTTAAAAAAAAAAAAAAAACAAGTTTTTGTGCTCGGCCTCGGAGTGCATGGCGCTTACCTTGTCCTAACTCGTTTATATATATACTCTGTTTAGAAAATCCCTTCGATCTATCTAGTAATACCAGTAGACCGTGCAGAGTCCTGCCGGTGGTTTCGGAAAAAAGATAAAAGAAAAATATCGAATCTTGGCCAGTATAGTCCAAATACTTCTAGATGAGTGCTAGCTAGTAAAAAGCGTAAGAAAGCTTGCATAAATAAAGCAGTTGCTGACAGCGCTATCTTTCCCTGTCATGAGTCGTGATCAGATTATTCCTCAATCCTCACTACTCCACTCATGCACTTCTTCTACGTTATAAAAGCCCACCCAACCCTAAGCATCCAGCACACACAAGTCTCACACACACATTCACAAATTACAGCCGCTTCGAAGCAAAGGCACACAGGCACTACACACACAAACACCAAGCAATCACCAATGGCTCACTACCAGGAGGTGGACTACTGCTCGGAGGAGGTGAAGTCGGTGACCGGCGGCCCTGCCGGTCTTGGTCGCCGCCATGGCGGCCACGGCGGCGTCCAGCAGCACGTCGTCAAGGAGAAGTTAGAGGAGGTCGACGGTGTCTCACGCGCCGGAGGCCGCCATGGCCACTTCGAGGCCCACGAGTCCAAGTTCGAGGAGGACGTCAACACCTCCACCGGCGAGTTCCGCGAGCGCAAGGAGAACTTCGTCGTCAAGGCCGACAACTGATCAGCTTCTTCACGCGGGCTCGATCGACGCACGTATCATGATCTGAACCTGGATACTGGAGACACTCGACCTTGAGCCACGTGTATGTATATATATGTGTGTGTGTGTGTGTGTGTATGTATGTACACGTATATACGTGTCTTCTTCCATACGTATGTTACTATGTATGACTGTTTGTGTGTACACACTTCGCGAGTGCGTGCACGCACGCATGCAACAACCCCTGTACGAACGACGTAAAGATAAGCTCGTGATCTGAATAAAACAGGTTCTCATACGTGCTGTTGTGAAAAACTCTGAAATTCATGCCCTTGCCAAGTAAAAAAGAACACGAATCCAGTGTCATTCTTGCTTTTCATTCCCTCTAAATTCTGCAGAGCATGGGGTATACAAATTAAGACTCACAGAAGTATTAGCCGTGGTAAATACTGGATGTGAATGAAAGATTACCACACTGATGCACTTGCTGCATATCAGGGATCGATCTGACTATCTGAAGCTTGAAAAACGGACGATGGCCAAATAAATTAAAACTCAAAAACATGTTTGCCTGCATGCACTTTCTCATAAGGCGGCCGAAAAACATGCATCCATAAACAAATTGGTCGTCTCAGCAGTGTGTGTACCTGTGGGTAGTTCATGTTCATATTCCCCAGCCGGCCGGGCCGGCCCTCTGATTAACATGCATGTTTTTTTTTTTTGTGTCAATTAACATGCATGGGTTATGATGTGGCCAAGGGCTTCTGTTTCGTCGTGTTAGTCATAGGAATTTCATGCCATTTACACATGGATGAAATACTAGGATTAATGATCTTTAAAAAAAAAAAATATTAGGATTAACCAAATTCAACTAAACAAGCTTGTACAAAGAGGAAAGAAAGGTCCAGTGGACAAAAAATTGCAACAAAATCACTTGAACCAGCATTACATTGATTAAAAGTACTAAAGTTGTTGTATGTTTTCTATAAAATTTAAGACTTTTTCTATTTATCTATTGATAGATTTTTTTAATATCAAATCTGTCAGATTTCTATACACTAGTACAAAAATGATTAATCGTGGCGGTACCGTGGCAGTTTTTGCTACCGCTACCGAGCAAAGTTCACGGTAAATGGAAGGATGAATCGTGGTGGTTTTAGGACCCCAAATAACCGCCACGAGTTAATAAATAATAAAAAAGAAAAACCCAATCCAAAACCCTAACGGGCCTGAACTGGGCCACGGGCCTATAGGGTTTGGTGCCACCGCCACCGCCGCCGCCATGGGAGGATCCGGTGGCATAGAGGCCGGATCTGCCCTCCCGCCACGGATCCGGCCTCCCCACAAGTGGATCTGGAGGAAGGGAGGAGTCGCACGCTGCCGGGGAGCTCAGCGTCGCGGGGTTCCGCCGCTTCGCATGGGGAGGGGAGGGAGGAGGCGGGGCGGGGGTTACGCCCGGAGAGGCATGGGGACGGGGGGAGGGAGGAGGAGCGGGGAAGCGAGAGGAGGAGCCGGCGATTTTTTCTAGGTTCGCCACGCGTGAGAAGTGGGGAGAGGAGCCGGCGATTTTTTTGGAGGGAGAGAGGAGTTGGTGGCTGAGGAGTGGATGGGAGAGGGTGAGGGAGTGAAACCCTAGTGCTGTTTTTATGCGCTCTAGGGATAGTGAGTTGGAATGGGCTCATCTGGATTGCATATTCGGGCACGATTTACCGTGGCGGTTTTTATAACCCATGACAGTTAATAAAAAAACCATCACCGTTAATTGAGGCATTAATCGTGGCGGTTTGTTAAAAAACCGTCATGGTTAATAAAATGGAGGTGTCTTGTAAAAGATTTTTTTGTAGTAGTGATACATTTGATTGTGATTTAGAATTTGTGCAACAACTGTCTGTTGGGTTGCATTTCTAAAAAGAATAGATATATTTGACCTCATCAAATCTGTCGATAGATAGTTAGACACTGCCAAAATTTAAGACGGTTCTTGTTCGAGAAATTTGATTCCTAGTAGCCCTCACCCATTCAAGCTAACCAAGTTCTATATATATAGTTGACTTTTATATATGTTAATCTGTTCTTGTTCAGGAAAAATATCAATACTTGGGATTTTTTTTAGTTTAGTGTTGGTTCTGATTATAAAAGATATATAAAATATATATTGAAATTAATCTGTCCTACACAACATAAAGTATTGAAATTACTAGCAAATATAAACAGAAAAAAAACGTAACTGTACGTTTGCCAGTAGCAAATTAACAAATGTAAATAAACCATAAACACTTGGCTTAATTTCCTACCATTTTTCTTGAAGTATATATAGTCGTACTTGTTGTAAACATGTGTATAACCATATAATTGCCCTCCCTTTTTTTTTGCTCTTGTCTTGGACATGTCTGCACTGATATCCACCTGTCATCCAATCCCTTCCCTTTTGTTATTCCATTTATTTACACTCGGCTTTGCTCCAATCCACAGCAAGCCTCATCAAGCTTTTTATCTCATCAATCAAAAAATTCCTAGACACGGGTCTCTGTAATATGCGTCCGTCTGGAGTTCTCTTCCATCTTCGATCCGAACAGGCAGGTGGCAGCCTGCCAGAAAGCATGAGCCAGCATGCATGTATCTCTTTCAGAACAAATTCCCATCTCCACTAATGCTGTCATGCACGCCGCCGCTCGCCGTCATTTTGCAAAGCAACAATGCATAGGGCGCATATGGCCACTGGCCAGGGAGCTTGCATGCTATAAAAGCAGGGGCCCGTCCATGGGTCCTGCATCGGTCAGGTATCAGCTAGCATTGCAGAACACTGCACACACGCACACACGAGGTAGCAAACAAGGCCGTTCCGGCTGACAGCACCGCCACCGCTAGCAGCACCACCATGGCGTACTACTCCGAGTCCGGCTACTGCGCGGAGGAGGCGAGGAGGCCGTACGCCGAGCCGGGGTTCTGCCACGGCGAGGAGGGCGGTGAGCGCTACGCTGTCGTCCGCAAGGAGTACGAGGAGATGGACGAGGTGGCGCGCGCCGGCAGGGGACACTACGGACATGGCCATGGCCACGTCGGCCACCACGGCCATGGCTATCGTCTCGAGCACAGCGGCAGCCACCGCCACGTCCATGGCGGGCAAGAGGGATCATGCCATGGTGGCTACCTCGGGGAACGCCGTGAGCAGCACCACGTGCACGGCCACGGCCACGGTGGGCGCCTGTACGACGCGTGCGAGAGCAAGCGCTACGACGACTCGTGCACCGGCCAGTACTACGCGTGAGCACACATCACGTACTGCCACTGGGTTCTGCCAGCCTGAATGCATGCATCATCATATAGTATGTGTGAGTGTCTGCACGACTGCACGGTCCTAGTATGCGCTTGTACACGTACGCATGTACGTACTTGTGGTGGCGTGTGCATGCCATACGATGCACCTTATATGTACTGAATAAGACCGTGAAGTGAATAAAGGAAAGGGCCCGTGTGTGTGCTTAATACCATTTTCTGGTACAATTATATATATTGTATGGACTTGCTAGACTAACTAGCATCGATCTTCGGTTTTGTTTTGTTTTTTTTCGATCGGGCCGTTCACCCTATTTCATTAAGAAGAGGAAAACCAAATCCAAACCAAGTTACAAACTACTAAAATGATGTCGAGGGGGACATCGGAACGAAAAGAGAGCTGGAGAAAACAAAGCTAAGGTAAGCTAACTAAGCCATTACAAGAAGTTTTGTTTTTGATTCACATTTAACCGGTAGCTTCTTCCTAACCATGAAGGGGAGACAGAGAGGAGGACCAACGGTGAGGAAGGGACGGAGGGGCAGAATGTCGTGGCTATGGCTTGATGGAAAGAATTTTTATTATTTGTAACACTAAATTTCCAAATCTAACACTAGATTTTTTTTTTCTCTCTCATAACTAACACTTTTTTGGCCGCACCTATAGGCTATAGCCATGACGTGACCAAATTACTCTACCATATGGAATCCTAGTTGTCAATCAAAGAAACTTGCACACAAACAAACTCAAGCAAAAAAAGTAATGCAGGAATGAACAAGAGGCAAAAAGAAAAAAAAATATTTTTTTCTAGGTATCTGATTGTTGCCATAATCCCCTAGTATACTAGATGAATACCTCACTTGGCGTTGCTGCGGGGGATTACAAATAATTTAAAAAGAAATAGACTATTTTTTGTCTATAGTTATATGAATGAAATATCTTATATTATTTTTGTGGACAACTAGATGCATGTTATGTTAGTAGATGGAGAGAAACTATCATAATTATATATGCTAGTTGGATATAGTTGCAACTTCTAGTGAATTGTTGAGAGAAATATCTTAATGGGGTTTTATCTTTATAGGAGTAGTAGATGTTGGAGCACCTAAGATTCACGGAGAGTCAATTACGCTCCACTTCACTAGTGAACTCATTCTTCACATTGGAGTGGTGAGTTTGAAATCATGACCACCAATTGAGACTCCTGAACAAGAACTCTCTAGAGTCTCCACTGAGAAAGGCCACAAGTCCGTTGTCTACGTGATGACACCTGATCCGCAGGCACCATTGCTGATCATACAGCGCTGCTGACCTTTCTGATTCCCATAACGTTTAATTAGGAACATTAGGATATTCCTCATCCGTATGGTCCATCCTTGTGTCACACAATCATTATCGGAGCATATGGTGCAACGCAAAGACTTGACCAAACTTGTCACTAGGCTTACAGGGATAATCCACCGAGGAGTCATCAAGTTTCCACTGGATCATACATCGTGTAAGAAAAATGGCACCTAACAAAGAGCACTAAAAGATTTTGGTGATTAAAAATGACGACATGAGCTTTGGAACTAATTTTTGGAAAGAAAACTGTTGGTAGCAATTGGAGGGAGGCAAAAAAAAAAAAAAAATGAACTTCTTTCTTGTACCATTTTGATATGGACCCAACTGCCTCGTGACGTTCTAAACCCAGCTCACGTAATATACCCAATGCCAGAAAAACTGCCACGAAACACAAGCCAGAAAATACTTGGCATGGTTTAGCAAGTGACTTTTATGGAGATGCTCTTCGTACCTATAATTTTTGTGAAGGAACCACATCGTTACTGTGATTTACTGATATTTCTCTCCCCAAAGGACGGTAAAAAAATTGGCGTAACATTATTAGAGTACAAAACACCGATTCAAGCTAACAGCACTGACTGTCGACACTCAAACCAGGCAAGAAATATATATGATTGAAAGTTGAAATGAATCCGTTTTATATTTCTCCTGGCCACCGTGTACATTGGATTATGGACCGTCAAATGTGGCGCGCGAATAGGATCTTTGCTTGCTTTATCATTTATGGATCGAACAGGATCTTTGTTTCTGTCATTTCGAGTTTATTGAATTCAGAGTATATTTCCCCGCAACGAGATATGCCTATCTCAACGACTGAGCAATGGACATGAAGAATAAAGCCATGGAGGTCGTCCCAATGCCTGTCCTACCCTACCACTACCAGCCCAGAACAAATGCGGCAGGCAAACCCATGCAGCCCAATCCATCGATCAGCACTACGCGCTAGCACGCCTATAAAAGGACCAGTTCAAGCACATCCATGCCGCGCCGAGCCAGCGATCCAAGTGCCAAGGCACACAGAGGGAAAGCAACCAAGTAGCGAGAGCAGCCATGTTGAAGGGCCCCTGCAATCGCAATGGCTACGGCCAACCGCCCTCCACCACGAACTACCACCGCACCTACTCCGGCGAGCACGTCACTAAAAGGTCGCCCAGAGGCCCTGCCATCCCGGCGGCACCGTGCTGCACCACGTTGTCCACAAGGAGTCGTTCAAGGAGGTCGACGGGGCAAAGGCCCCGGCCAACCGCCGCTACTTCGACAACTATCCCATGAAGGCAAAACCACCATGGAGGGGGCTCCCACCACCGCTACGAAGCCTATGAGGAAACCTACGAAGAGTCCTGCGAGGAGGAGACGTATGCATACGGCGCCGGCCGCCACCACGGGCACGGCCACGGCGCCGGCACCGGCGGGCACCGCTTCGAGTACCAGACCCACGAGGAGACCTACGAGGAGGAGGAGGAGGAGGAAGACGAAGAAGAGGAGGTCGTCGTGGGCGGCGGCGGCTGTGCTCAGCTCAGGCGCGGCTACCACCGCGGCGCATGAGCAGCAGGCGCCAACCTGTGTGAACGTGTGGATGAGACGCGAGCCCGGATTGGTAGACGCCACGCCAAGTTGGTTGGTAGAGTACATTGCAACTTTAAAATAAATAATACGTAACCTGCAGGTGACAACCTTGCTAATCACGTACATAAAATAAATTGTACTCACATTCCCAATCCCGATGCTCTGCATCCACCGTATGTACTCGATCCGGTATGGCTGTGACTTCAGTAAAAAAAAAAAAAAAAAAAAATCGTGAGATGGCGTAAACAAGTCTCTTGCTACCGAAATGAAAGTATGTGTGGTATAGATTCAAACAATCTTCAGTCATTAATTAAAGACGAGCAGGGACAACACTCACTCATGTGATCAGCTGATTAAGTGTCGAAGTACTGAATTTTTAGGGTATATGTCAATCAAAAGGACAGAAAGGCTCGATGCCATTTTTTTGTATTGCATGGGACATGCGTGTGGTTGCTGCTGCAAACACTGACGACTGATGCATCGTCTGAGGTTCAATTCTTCAAATCAGCACGAAGCACTTCTTTGCAATCCCTAATCCGTACTGTACGTCCCTTGTAGTTCTGGCTAGTTTCTACTCGTCTTAATATATTTTCAAAACAATATAAAATTTAGGGAGCTCGGTCATTTAGAGATGCGCTCATAGGGTTTGAATATGTGACTACGTGTGTTCATAAAGGTAAGTGTACAAACATGTCTGTGTTCGCTTGGACTTATAAGCCCGGCTTATAGCCATGGCAACAAATCCACATCACCGGCTTATCAGCCGTGAAACCACCAACAGGGTGCATAGTGTAGACATGGTTTCTTCTCTAGGGTCAACCTTACTAGGGGTTTTATCTGAGTTTCATATAAATTAAGTATATTGTGGCACATTTGCAGATAAGATGACTTAAGTTAATTATGGAGAGAGAGAAAAATTGTCTTGACACGATTATATATGAACTCTGTTGAGACAATGGGTATGTGTTTCATCTATGTGTTTGGTTTGATTCTATATGACATGCTAATCTTGAAAACAATGTCATGAAACTTCCCACTATTGAGGCGGCCTAAAGAAACCATTCCCTTCTCTCTTTTCTTTAATTAAAGTATCACACACCATTTTTTAATGGGGCTTTGGTTTTAGTTGCAATGATGATTTTACTCTCGTATTTTTTAACTTTGCATTTTTAGCCCCACTTTTTTCAAAACGAAAAGAAAGAATCTACCCCTGGTCTATTAAGTACCTCTAACGGTGTTAAAAAGGACAACTTTGCTCCTCTTTGCATCTCTGCACCGCAAATCATATCTGAAGGCTATCTTGCCTCTCAACTTGGGTCCCCCATCGGTCGATCCTTTCGGTAACTTCCATCCGCTCGGCGAGCATGGCCGTCTTACGGCGTATTTGCCATTTGGGGTCGATGATGCCCCGCTGCGGTGGTGAGGGGGCGCATCCGCTCGTGCGGCCAGGGTGACCTTCTTCTCCGGTGCGGGCGTCGCGCTTTGCTCGGCGGGAGCTCGCCGAGAAGCGACCTAGGTGCTGGTGCCGGCTTCTTCCTCCATCGCACCCACGAGGGCAATGGCGCTTGACGCATCACTATAGTGCATCTTCTAGTGAAAAGGGGCGGCGCCGGCCCAGAAGAACGGCCGTCGGACACGCGCCGCCGCCGCCCGGCTGAAACCCTAAAACTCGACCTCCATGCTGCACGAGCCGATGCGAGGGTGATGGGGAGAGGGGAGACCGGGAGAAGGGGAGGGGCACTTAGGAAGGCCACCGGTCTATGCGACGCCGGAAAGCCGCGGGAAACACGCGACTCGATCGGAGAGGATCGCGTGGCTCGGCTTAGCGTTGGGGAGTTTGCGGTGGGGAAGTCGGGGAGAGAAGGGAAAGGATCAGGGGTATTTTAGTCTTCGGTGAGCCTCTTTTTTTGTCTACTAGCAAAAGTGCCCGTGCGTTGCAATGGTAGAAAATATTTAGTGTATCCATCATGTCTGGTGTATTGTTAGACATGAGCTTTTTGTGACTCAGTATGTGTACGACTCGTGAAATCCAGGTCAGACTAAAAAAGTGTGTTGAACGAAACTATTGTTGAAAACAAAAAGGACGATATTTTCACTTAGAAGGGAGTTATAAATAACCTCGTAAATCAGTACATCAGTACATAGAATAAATTGTTCTATGGCAAGCTAGATTTATAGAAATAGAGTGGAGTTTAAAATACAATATCCGTAGGACATCTTTAAGCATTGTCACATTTGATCTAAACAAATAATTATCACCATTGATGGTAACAAAGTACAGTAGCAGCTCATTTTCTGATGATCGCTTGGAAAGCAGAGCATGAGCGATTGGTGCCATCGTTGTAGCGGTCATGAGCGATTGGTGCGTTTTTGATCCCGACTCGGGGCCGGCCACGACCAATGAAAGTGCATGAGTCCATGCCCATCTTTTCTCTCCTCATCGCACCTTGAGACGCAGCTCGAGCTCTGCCTCGACAGCGGATTCATCTTTCGCGTCACTGGCGACCTGCTACCTCACATGCCCTCGTGGGCTCATCCTCCACACTGCGCCGCTGCTACTGGCCTCGTCGTCCCCACGCTTGAGCTCTGCGCCAGCGACGGGTACGCTGCTCTTGACCTTCGCGCTGTCGGCAGGCTCCCGGCACTTGACCTTCCGCGCCGCCGTGGGCTCATCCTTCACGCAGGCGAGCTCTTCCTCCCCGTGCTCAACATCCACGCCGCCACCGGTCTCATCTTCCCCGTCCTCATCATCCCCGGGCTCATCCACATGCTCGTTCTCGAGGAGCTATCGTGCATGGCGGACAAGATGAAACCTAGCTAGCCTTGTAGTTCGGTTGGACGGCGAGAGCTTTGCCTACTGATATTTTTCCTCGCTTGCGTGCGATGTTTTCTTTTCCTTTGGTTTGTTTTGGACTTGGCTTGGCTTGGCGGTTGGATTTCAACGGCAGTAAGCGTAAGAGTCCGATTTGTTGACAGATCTGGTTCTGATTCAAATCGGTTTTTGATTCAGGGGCAGGCAGACAGAATTGAACGGAGAGAGCAGACGGACACTTAAGCCCATACAGCGGCAGACAGAAAAAAGGTTAAAAAGAGTTGGGACTGAAATTTCTCTCTTTATTAGTAGGTATAGATTAATTATTTTTGTCATTTAATATCATGAGAACCAACGGTGTTAAAAAAAAAAAAATGAGGGTAGACGGAGGTTTCGTTGGAAAAAAAGTAAGGGTAAAAATGTAAAGTTTAAAAAATGAGAGCAAAATTACAGTCGAAGATCAAAATATGGGTAGAATCACCAAATTTTTTTTTTTAATTTAGTAGACACTCTAATGGATATAGAAGCCATCTGTTTTTATTATTATTATTATTGAGAGCACATGCCGGATACATGTAGCATGAATTGGAAGGAAGCTATATGCAAGGAACAATAAAGTGGGCCGTGAAAAAGGCTGGCGAATATGTATAAATAATTGTTTGCTGCTTTATTTAGGTATACAGCATAGATTTACGGGCCGGGCCGGATCGATATGCGTGTGACAAAGGAATATAATCCCTGCAGAAACCTGATCATATCGCTCGCCCCAGCGGAGTGGACTCGAGAATAAAGCCATGCATAGACCACGTCGGCCGGGACAATGTCCACTGTACGCTACCAATGCTACGATCGAGGCCAGCACAAATGCTTTCATCCATTTCTCAGGAAAAAAAAAAAGAAAGAAAAATACATGCATTGACCCATGATAAAAGCAATAAGAACTCGTGGGACCCAGATATTCTGGATGAGGTCAACCGACCAAATCCACCAGCGACGACGTACTAATAGGAGACCAAGCTCGTTAATAACGAAGCAGAACGTGGTTACTCGATCAAAAGCGAGTCGAGGAGGGCTCGTCCATCTCGAAGCGAGCTCCCTTGGACCGCGGAATCCACGAAGCGGGCTCGAACTCGTTACGAGAGATCGCCTTCGCCTCGAGCGAGCTCCCGCGGGGCGTAAGAAGGCAGAGAACTCAACCTCAGCAGCGAGCTCTTCTCCGCCTCGAACGAGCTCCCCGATGCAGACCCAAAAACGGCCGGGAAGACCAAAGTATGCGGAGGTGGGGGCGCCTAGCCGCGGCTTCACGGCGGCCGTAACCTACGGACCGGATCGCGCTGCAGCGAGATCCGCCCAACGCGCGCGCGGTATGGTACTGTCGGACCATGCCGTGCAGCGCCGCGCCAGGACAAGCGCTACGAGGCGGGGCGACCTCGGTGGACGAGGTCATCCTCCCCGGCGAGCTCTTCCAGCCACACACTTCCTTTGCGTCGAAATGCGAGCATTTAAGGCCGCCGGCGCCGCTACCACCTCGGCGCGGACATTGGCGCGTGCGGACCAGGAAGCGCGGTGCGAGGAAATCTGGCGGCGGCGCAGCGAGCTCGTTGTCCCCATCCCGGCGACCAAGGGCTCCGAGCTCGGTGGCGTACGCACTTCACATCAGCGGGCCGCCCCTGCTCGATCCTCGGCGACCGCCGAACAGCTACGAGAGGAGGCGGCAGGCGTGGCGCCGCCCGGACAACCCGGCGTGCCCGACATTGCGAAGACATCTTCTCCCTTACCCCCTCGAATTTGCATCTCTTCTACTCCTAAGTCCCGGCTCGGTGACCCCTTGTGAGCTCCCCTTGTGACTATAAAGGGAGGGCTTGGCCCCGGGAGGACAAGCTCCCCTTGCACACTCTAAAGCATACACTTTCGACCACCCGAATCCACGCACAACATAGAGACTTGGGAGCTCATCTCCCTCTCTCGCCCGCTTGTACTCGCCCGATCTGGCCGGTTTGAGCTTCCCGATAGTGCCACTGCTTGGACTAGGGTGCTCGATGTGCCCAACCAAAGTATAAATCCCGTGTCATTGTCCTTGAGCTAGGCCATCGTTTGCACACATTAGCCGGTTGATTCTTGTGACCGTGGTATACGATTACGACAGAACTACTTCCCACGTCCCTTTGAAAGTGTCACTTTAGTTTCCGTATCATTTTGTTTGATCACTCGTCTTATTCAATTTTTTTATATAAATATTATTATTTCTATTATGACTTATTTTACCATTAGAGATACTTCAATGATTATTGATTTAATTTATTATTTGTATTTTTTTTTGAATAAGACATATGGTCAAACTCAATAGCCAAAGTCAAAAACAACACTTTCATAGAGACGGAGGAAGTAGGCGTGTAAATTACTGCGTCCATCTCGTGAAGAGTACGTGATGTTGTTAGAAGTCGAAATATCCTTTGTTTGATCAATTTTTTTCATCAAAAGGATGACAAAAACTTTGTCACAAGTTTGATCCAACAACAGTTGGAACCTTGCTCCCCAAAATATCACTATTGCCTTCCACCTCATAGGCCAAATCCAATTCCATGCCCACCAACTCGTTTTGTTCGGCCACCGGAGCCGACGGTGACAAAATCATCAGTGGGGTTGGCATTACAAATGTGGCCGGCTTGCTTATCTATATGGCTGGTGTTGGTCACCATTCATCCATACATGGCAGTTTTGCGGTACAAGGGTTGGAAATATTGGTAGTCAACATGAAGGTTTGTATTCTGTCAAAAAAAAAAAAGTTTGTCTGGTCACACACCTGCTGACAACATAACGGTGAGATCCACTCATTGTCTGCAGCCTGCTGAGTGCCCTGAGGCTAACATCTCCACGATCATGTTCCTCTTATGAATTGTAAAGAAGGTTATTAAGGGGCTGTTTAGTTTAGGAACTTTTTAGCCTTTGGGACTAAAAAAAGTCCCTTTTAGTCCCTACCAAACCAAACAGGAGGAACTTTTTTAAAATTTTTCCTCTATTAGTCCCTAAAAGACTCTCTTGGAGGGACTTTTTTTTATTAGTCCCTAGGACTAAAAAAAAAGTTTAGTCCCTAGGAACCAAACAACACCTAACATTTATAATTATAAAAACATAGTTTTTATGAGGAATCAAACGATATTTGCAAACTGTTGACAGTGGACAGATGGCGGAGGCATAGCCTGGATGCCACATATATACGTGCACCAAGAGCCGGACACAATAGACCACACCGTCGTCGAGTGCTCTTACTCCAGGCAAATCCGGTTTCGGGCTGCCGTTGCGCTGGGCGTGACGGTCCTGCAGCAGCCGAGCGGATCCATCTTGGAGTGGTGGGTGACATGGAGATCGGCTTACCGGGAGTTCAGCAAAGGGTCAGACTCCTGTTCACCTGGGAGGTGTGAAAAGAGCGCACTGTGCGGTGCATCTAGAGCGCAGCCACTGATGTCCTAGCACCATGGCCACGATTTGGGCACAGGTAGATCTGTGGGTGCAAGCCGGGCCAAGAATCTAGGATCGATGTCTCCTTCAGCGAGTAGTCCATTAGAGGTATGTGCAAGCGAGGTATGAGCGCTTAAAGTCAATATGTAAATGCATCCCGGTTGTACTTGTTCTAAAACTTCTCTTTTCTTAATGAAAATACGCGCAAAACTTTTGTGTGATTGAGAAAAATATTCACAAACTGGGCATAGCTCGGCTGATTAGATTTCTTGTGGTGCTTGCATTTTTTCCTCCATGTAATTTCAACCTTTTAGAGACATTAATTGGGTTAGGGTATTCACAAAGATAATTATGTTTTCTTAAAATATAAACTGTATGTGTGCGCATTCATATCAAATTATGTTTTCTTAAAGTGTGAAGGGCACATATCAAAGCAGTGTTTGGCACCGGCCTACACACCACGGTAGTAGCGCAGCATCAGAATTCTCTGAGAACCATCATGTGACGTAAGACGTTCAACTATTATTCATCTCTATATATATATCATTAGACTCGACTACTACGAGACGAGAGAGATCGATAAGCTTCCCTGCTACTGCTACGCAAAGCCATGGAAAAAGGAGGCCACCAAGTTTGGCACGCGAATAGTATCTTCATTGGCTTTATAGAAAATAATGATCGCGGTATATGCGCGATGCGTGTCCTGACTCCTCACGTCTCACGTTGTATTATTGTATATAGATGCCTTGATCATATATGGTCAAGATCGAGCATCCGCATGCAGTGCGGTGAAAGATTGTATCAACGACCATTAGCTTTTACACCGTGGAGCATAACAACATGCAGAGCCAAATTTTTTCTTCATTCATGAGCCTCCACCTGATTGCTATTTGGACCATAAACACTTGCCATTTTGATTTCTTTGGTTTTACAGAAATCTAAAGATTCTATTTTTCCGTGATCGAGCTGTTCACCCGTATTTCCAAATCGAAAGATTCACACTGGCACGCAGCCTTGTCTGGTTCGATCGAACAATTTCAAGATGCCAGTTTAGATATAAAGCGAGTAACTAACGCATCGAGCACATATCCATTGCTTGCCGGCCTGCCGCCCCTACACCACCACCATACCATCGAGCAAGAGGTCCATCGGGCACAGTCGCACAGATGCTCTCGGGCCTCTCTCATCGTCGCCACGGCGCCTATAAAGCAGGCCAATCGCCGATCCATACGAACAAGCCAAGGCGCAGCCAGAGTAAGCAGATCTAGAGCTTGCACTTGAAAACCAAAACAAAAACACAAAGCTCCTACTGTGAGCATGGATTCGTTTGGGATGTGTGGCAATGGCTATGGCTACGGCTATGGCTATGGTTACGGCAACAGCAAGCCCCAGATGAACTACCACCGCCAGAACACCGAGTCCGTGACCACCGTCGTCACGGAGATCAACCGCATGACCGTCAACGACAAGCCCACCGCCGGCTACGGCGACGCCGGCGGCGCCGTGCAAAAGCAGGCCTCAAGGTCGAGGCCTTCGAGGAGCACGCCGACCAAGCGTACAACGGCGCCGTGGCCGTGCAGAAGCACTCCTTCAAGGAGGAGAAGAAGGAGGAGAAGTATGGTAGTGCTGCTGCCGCGATGAAGCACGACGAGTACAAGGAGAAGTACGGCGAAGTGGTCGACGCCGAGTACGGCGCCCACTATGGCGGTGGCGCCGGCGGCGCCGTGAAAAAGCAGGGCTACGGATACAAGCAGGAGGCGTACGGGGAGACCGAAGCTGCTGCGGCGGGGTATGGCGGCGCCCACTACGGTGGCGCGGGCGGGAAGAAGCAAGGCTACAACTACAATCAGGAGACGTACGGGGAGACCGAGGCTGCAGGGTACGGCGGCGCCCACTACGGTGGCGCCGGCGCCAAAGCAAGGCTACAACTACAAGCAGGAGGGGTGCGGGGGAGACCGAGGCTGCAGGGTACGGCGGCGCCCACTACGGTGGCGCCGGCGGGAAGAAAGGGCTACGGCTACACGCAGGAGGTGTACGGGGAGACCGAGGCTGCAGGGTACGGTGGTGCCCGTTATGGTGGCGCCGGCGCGAAGAAGCAAGGCTACAACTACAAAGCAGGAGGCGTACGGGGAGAACGAGGCCGCAGGGTACGGCGGCGCCCACTATGGTGGCGCCGGCGGAAGAAGCAAGGCTACAACTACGAGCAGGAGGCGTACGGGGAGAACGAGGCTGCAGGGGTACGGCGGCGCCCACTATGGTGGCGCCGGCGGGAACAAGCAAAGGCTACAACTACAAAGCAGGCGGCGTACGGGGAGACCGAGGCTGCAGGGTACGGCGGGGCCCATTACGGTGGCGCCGGCGGAAGAAGCAAGGCTACGGCTACAAGCAGGCGGCGTACGGGGAGAGCAACGCCGGCTACGGCGCACACCATGGTGCCGCCGTGCAGACGTACGGCTACGACCATCAGGCGGCCTACGGATACGGCAAAGCTGGAGGATACGGCGCTCGTCACTACGGCGGTGGCACCGTGCGGCACGGGGCACCGTGCAAGCAGGGCGGTGGGGCATGGGCACGGGCAGGGTACGGCGGTGGTGCAGGGGCGGGGTACGGCGCTCACTACGAATACGAAAGTGAAACTGAGAGCGAGAGCGACGACAGCGACTGCGAGGAGGCGTTCCCGCCGCGCGGCGGCAGGTACGGGGCAGCGTACAACCAGGAGCAGCACGGGGCTGGCAACCTCGGCGGCGTGCGCCGCTACGAGTCGTACGAGACCCACGAGGAGCTCGGCGGCGGGCGCCGCTATGAAACGTACCAGAGCACCGTCCAGTACACCGGCGGCAGCGGCGGCGGCTACGGCACGGCCTCCCCGGTCAAGAACCTTGGCTACGGCGCCTGGGCAGCATACGCTCTGCTCTGATACAATTGCACGTACGTGCACCTATATATTCATATGCCGTGCCGTGTCGTATACATAGACAGGCCTATGCCGCTACTTGGTGTTGGTGGATCTTGTGGTTGCTGATGCAGCTAAACAATCGAAATATCTAAAAATAAGATGTACTTAATGCCACCTTGGGATAACAATGTATGATGATGAAACTCTGGTAATGTTTGCCAGTGCAATCAGTTCTCAAAAAGATTTAATCGATAGATGCAAAATCAAATTTTCTTATCACTCCTACCTCTAACTACACACAACACAGTTCAAACAATCAAACATAACTTTACTAAACATAACTTGGCGTCTTGGGCGTGAAACAACCTGCCACACAAAATGCTTGCCCCTGAAATTGGTGCACCGGCTCTACTGACCTGGCAATTTCGCCTGGGCAAAGTGGGCACGCTCCTGGATTTGGCTTGCTGTCCTTGATGGAAATCTAAGTGGGGAGCATTGGGATTCCCTCCGTGCCCTACTACCATCCTACAGGCCAAAAATTTTTATACAGATGGGACGTCATATCTCGCATGATTATCGTAAGACGTTTCGTTTATTAGTGGTAAATATTATCCTATCATCAGAATTAGCCCAAAAAAGAATCGTCGCCATGATGTACATCTAAACTGTGTAATTAGTTTATTTTTTACCTACATTTCGCATGCTACTTTCATATGTCTTGGCGTTTTGATGTGATGAGAAATCTTCTTTTTTGCATAGTGGAATTTGAGGAGAAATTCTGGACTCTAAACACACCCAAGGTCCAGTTTGGGATGGAGAAACCACCCCTTCTGGCATGACCTCTGGGCTGGAGAAATGACTATCGCGAGACTGCATTTGGACAAGAAGACGAAAAAAGGTCTTCGGCTAAATCGGCTCTACTTACACAGAGCTGCTCTCGTTGCTACAGTTCAAACCAAGAAGGTTAAGAAGAGTAAAAGAACATTGATCCTGTACAAATCTGGCTGTGGTGCTGCATCTCTACAGAGTCAGTTGCTTATCAGACAGGCAGGTGCTAGGCTCACGAAACAGAAGCCTTGCCATATGACTCGCGAGATGCCTGTATGCAGGCATGCATCTAAGCTACTGTCGATTTTGGTGGTGTGATCCCTTGCGCCAAGTAATATGCTTTCTCAGCATCTGCCAACCTTGTTTGAAATACACCCCATTCTTTACGACAGCGTGCTCTAACCTGGAACAGACAAAACAGCATGATAAAACCTTTTATGCATTACCATGGAAAAACAGTACCAAAAGCGCAAAAAATATTTTGTAATTGTTAGTTAGCTTACCCCCTTCCCATGGTGCTTTTCCGTTCTCTGCCTTGCCCTGACAGGAATGGATGCTCAGAATTCACTGTATCTTTGTACCATGCACAAAATGAGGTGATATTAATAGTATGGCATACCTGGTTACCAAGCGATGGGACGACTTGATGAATAATCCACTGGGAATCAACGACTCCAATTTTCTCATGGGCTGGCTATTTAACATAAGATCAAATAGAAGAATCCTGGATCAGTAAAACATGACTGGTTGTGGATAGCATGTAAACAGGGGGAGACTCAGGTTGTGGGTGGTATTAGCCCTACTTGGTAAATAAATGGTATATGTGTATTAGTAAGGAATGTGGCAATGAAATTCTCTCTCTCGAGTCCCACCGCATCTGAAATTGAAACCAGCTTCTATTTATCTACTACCTTACCAGTTACCACGCATCCTCTCATCTCTACTACCTGCCTACCCAATTTAACTCCCACCCTTTCCTAACTATCCCCAATGATACATTTCGCCTGACCAAACCATAATCCCCAAAGAAACTAAAGTAAAAATACTCATTCTAGCGACAAGCAATCCAAGGTATCCTGCAGCTACGCAAGATAGTATTCATGTAGGATTCAATTCATCAGAGTAATACCGATAGTCAATATACCTCCACACATTTCCTAAGAGCAAAATCAAGACCCCATCCATGGACCAAGTCGTTCTGCAGAAAACAATTTATAAGAATACATACTCAAATGAAGCTAAAAGAGTAGGTAATACAACTCCACCTGAATCATATGCCATACACAGCGCCATGCATCCCTTGAGAACACAGTTGCCATAATTTCAACAAATCTGCATTTCAAATTAGATGTGAAAAACAGAAATTTCGACAAGCAAAAAATCTAATAAATGATTGCACTCCTACGCAGCACATGGTGGCAGATGGGGGTCGCTACACCAGCCAGGCCTCTCCTCAGTTACTCTGAAAAAAGCGAAATATCATTCCAGAAACCAATATACGGATGTCTCCCTACTAAACATTAGAAAAAGCAATATAAATTCAGGAGCTCACTTGTGGACTTCCTGATCACCTCTTCGTTTAGTCATTTGCCATGTCAGACCTTTATCAGGCTCCAAACCAGGCTGAGAGATCTCAAGCCCGTGCTTCCTAACAAGCCCAATGTAACTAAAGAAAATGTTTTCAGATTATCTTTCCCAAGAGAACACCATTCAAAAAACCAACAAGGATGAGCTGCTGCTTACGTCTCTGCATTAAAATGTTCAACACCAAGATCTTCATCCCAGATAAATATGTAGTCATAACGGGCAACAATGTCAGGATGTAGAAATAAACTTGGCATACCACCTTGGGTAAACGAGAAGTAAGTTTTTAACCTTTGATGGACAAATGTGCGGCAAACATATAAAAGCACAACTCACCATTTAGTCTGCTTTCTGACACTCACATGGATGGCCCTTTTTGACCACTCAAATTCGTCCCACTCAGTTATCCGATCATCATAATGGAACAACATAATTGTGAAGTTTTCAGAAAACTGCAGAAAACACATAAATCTGAAAATTTTTAAAATCTTTTCATATTTGAACACAGTGACTAGGTTCATGAGGAAATTTATCAATTAAACAGCATCAGTTGCAGTATTCATTCCTCACATTTTAAGTATATTAGATGTCTTACCTTTCTCACCGCTGCATCAATGTTTGCCTTTTTTGAGTATCCAACTGTAAATGTAACAAGGTATCTTGGTTTGCTAGTAAGATCCTGGTGGTATACTATATTTCAGATATTGAACAACAAAATAAACGACTCCATTTGAGGGCCTCATTTGATAAAATACAGAAAAAAATGTATCAACTACAGAAACCAACCTCACTTTCGGTTCACCCCACAATCTCGGAGATAAAGGTCTGTTTCAGACACTACAATGCCTGGTGGAAGCCTTTCAGCACCTTTTAGGGTTTGTTGGAACATAAATCTGAAATTATTTTGATAATTAAACAGAAAAAAAAATGAAAGGTACAGAAATGAAAAATGCAGTTTTCATCTATGAGAAGAAACCACCCCTTCAGTTCATTATTTCATATACTTCATAAAGGATATAAATTGAACCACGCTAACAAGTGAAGGACAATTTAGGCATAATTCCTAAGTTTAAAGCATTCATGTGAATTCTAGAACTTCACACTCACACACCATGCATTAGAAATATTTAAATATACAAGTAAAACTACAGGTCTAGAAGACATTGACCACAATATATATACATATCAAAACAAAATCAAAAAGCACGACATAACTCACAAAACTAGTGCCAGAGCATAGTGACCACTGTAACTACAAGTCATTAAGCCAGGCAAGGTACCTTAGGAATTTCATCAGAGTTAGAAGCTGAATTGTTCTTCTTATGAGTAGCTGCAGATGTCCATGCATGATTCAATAAGGTTTGGGTTGTGATGCCAGAGTTTCTGTCCTCGATATAGGAGATAATGCTGGAAGGGAAGTGAAGCTGCAAAATGCATCCGTAAAGATTTTTTTCCCTCTATATGCAGAGCATGTTGCAGAAGAAAACAAGAGAAGGAAATGATCCATTTTACCTTTGTTATATTAACTGTAGGGAAGGAAATGCCAAACAAGTACCCTAGCATAACACCAATAACTGCTGAGAATATGATTCGCATGCCCTCATTCGATCTCTGTGTGCTGCTGAAGATTGAGATCGAATAGTGATTTGTGTGAATGTGCACGTAAAAGAACATTCTTTTGTTGCTAGACAGAAGAGTAATCCGTAAAGTCTAAGCAATGAACATACCTGCGGCCTAAAATCCCAGGCTTTGCCATGAGAGATGTGAGTATTATCTTTTTTGTGGCAACTTGCTGCCTGAATGGTACCGGCACTGTCACAACTGAAGCACTTGTGGCTGTGTTATATGGAAGATAATAAGTCAGAGCTCCTTGCATGTAACTTGTAAGTGCTGATTAAGCTGATTATGACACACAGATATGAATGCCCATCTCTAGATATATATACTAGCAAAGAACTGACTTTTGCGGCATAGTTCCATTTTCAATCATCAAAGTGGGCTAAAGGCATTACAATGCAACCATCCAACCACGTGCTTGTTCGAAACCCAGCCACGTGCTTGTTCTAAACCCAGAGCTTGAAATCAAGTAGGGGTCGCAGTAAAAGGAAATGCATGGGTTTACATGTACAACCGTCCATTTTTGCCAATAAAAACAAAACGAAGTTTAGTTGGCATAACACATGTATACACTTGTAATTAGATCAGATCCGAACATCCGAATATAAATAGAAGTTAGGGTTTGGATACTCGGTTTCGCATAACAGGAAGGGATGAGAAGGGGGGACGCACCTGGTGGTGGTGTTTGTCGCCGGCGAAGGCCTGATGGTGGCGTAGGCCGGCGGCGGCGGCCGCCCAGTCGTCGCCACGGGAGAGAGCACGCGTGGGGGTCTGGGGGAGCAGAGCGGGAGAATAATGCCAGTCCGCAGGGGAAACCCAGACTGGGACCGTTTCTGTTCGGTAAATCTCACACGGGTGATTCTCGGTGTTCCGTCACCCGATTTTTTGTGCCGTCGAATGTAACCTGAAAAAAAGATGGTGCTCCGCTGCATGCGATCAGGTGTGCACGACTGCAGGTGCTGTGCGTGCATTCAGCTGTGTAGGCCTAACCCAGAAATACAAGATATAAATATTACATTTTATTAGAGTATATTTTACTTCTTTTATTTGGGTGTAAGTTCTATTTTACTTCCTATAAAAACAATCTGCATAAATATAATCGGGGTATCACACTTAAAGTATAGCATTGGATCATCATTGTCATTGGGAGTGTCATTCTTTTTCTTTTACCCAAATCTTCTCTTGTACTTGAGCATCTTGCCAAAATTCTTGACAACCAAAGCTAGGGCCTCATCAACTTTTTTTGGGCCAACTTCTTCGCCTTCTTTTTCTTGAGCTTTGGCCTTACATTTGGTAGAGGTAGATGCCTTGAATGCGATTGCTTTCTTGTCATCGGTCTTCTTCTCCTCTTTCTTCTCTTTCTCATCAACATCATGATGATGCTTGTCAAAGGTCAACACCTCTCCTAGCAAATCATTTGGCTTCATTGTATCAAGCTCATCTCTTTGTACCATCATGATCAACATCTTGAACCTTTGGGTAGGCTCAATAAGAACTTGTGACAAAAGTCTTGATCTTGTGTCTTGTACCCCCAAGCTCTTGAGATCATTCACTATGACTTGCAATCTATGGAACATCTCCAAGATTGTCTCTTCATCCTTCATCTTGAAGGTTTTAAACTCACTCTTGAGGCCATAGAGCATGACACTCTTTGACAACTTTGGTGTCCTTATACGTTTCACTAAGCCTTGTCCACACCTCACTAGCAAACTCCAAGTCCTTGATGCCCTTAAAGATCTTTGCATCAATGTCATTGTAGATGGTATTGAGAGCCATCCGATTGCATGTTCTATTGGTACGATCATCATCAATGAGGTTGGCGGGACCAATGATCACAAAATCATTCTCGGTGACCTCCAACACTCTCTCATTATAGAACTGAGGTATATTGTCATCTTTCTTTTCCAATGATCAAAAGAACTCATGCCATCAAAGAACGGAGGCTTTCCCTCCCAACATAGTGAACACTATATTAGTCATTCTTGCACCAAAGAGTTTTAATCCTTGATAGAAACGATGACCACGGCTTCGATACCACTTATAAGGTCCTAAATGGCTAGAAGGGGATGAATAGCCTAATAAAATTTCTACAAAACACTAGAACAACTTGTTAGATAATAACAAAGCGATAAATGCGGTTGCACTAGCTCTACTTGTCGACAAGCCACCTATTAATAATTCTAATTAATTAAGTCTCTAGAGCACTCAAATAGCTATGTCTCTACTTCACTAACTAGGTGAACATTCTAGATTACTCTAACAATTCAAAGCAACATATTCAACTTACAAGACTACACAATCACAATATATATGCCAAAGTAAATGCAAGGTAGAGGAGGTGTTATACCGACGTGTCGAGCCTATGAACCAATCACCGAGAGACTATCAATCAACACAAGAGGATGATACCTGATTTGTTCACCCGGAGTTCACTTGAGCACCCTCAAACTAGTCTACGGTTGTGTCGACTGTCTCAACGGTGGATTAAAGGTGGCGTGCACGTCTTGCCTCACTAGGCCCTCTTCATACATGCGATTGAGGGGTAACTCAACGACACGCACAATGTATTAGAGTATCAATTCGGCACTCCGCCGGGGAAGATCACAAACCCCTCATGAAGTCATAATATCATTGGAGGTGGGCAAGAACAATCACCTTCTCTTCTCAACGCCTCCACAATCACCGAGCCGGTCTAGGAGTGGTGCTTTCCAAGAGCAATAAGAAATCCACCGACAATGACGACCCTCAAGTGCCTCTAAATGCAACTCTCAAAGCAATGCACTTGAATCTCCTCAAATCTCTCAAGAATGTGCTCACAAGCAATGGGAGAGAGTGGGAGAGGTTTGGCTCAGCTCAAAGTGTGTTTGAATCAATCAAAATGTCCAAAAGAGTAAGCTAGAGCCGGCCACACATGTATATATAGAGGTGTGGGAAACCCCACTTCAAACCGTCATTTTCGGGTGCGTTGACGGGGCCAATACTGCGGGAGTCTTTGGGCCAGCGGCATAGTGGCATCCAGTGCTCCACAGAACGCCATGTGTCCCGACCGTTGGAATTCAATCATTTGAAAATCGGGTCTGTAACACAGCGTCGGACGCGGTCAGGCTTGTCAAAAGCCCTCGCTACGGCCGGCTGGCCCAAGGTCGCCGGGACGCTCCACGGCGTTCGGCGGCTCACGCTTTATCGAAAAATCGCCATGCGCCTATCTCAACAACTCTTGGCGGGGACGCGTCGCACTCAACCGCCGACGGCGTGGCGTGGAAGACACACGCTACCGGCGAACCCTTTGCTGACGCCCGGCACTGCGTCCGGCGCTTCGCATCTGCGGCATCCGGCGCATGCAAAAACCAGTTTTTGCGGCGTCGGCGCGCCGCTAACTTCTCCACCATGTTACCCAACAAGTATATCAACTTGATGCGAGAGTTAGCAAGTTTTTCACCACCAAGATGCATCGGCGCAATAGAAAATAGACGTTTCATTTTCTCAAAAGCGGCGGAATCAGTCCGAGCTACCCAAACCCATCTCAACCCTGCAAACACCACCGCCTTCGCAAATGTGCCAACACCACCACGTGTACATCGTCATGTGCTCGTGTGTTAGCATTTTAACAATCAATTTTGAAGGTTTGGTTAGCTCTCTAAGTGAGGAATGCATGCATATGATTGTTGAACCTAGAGGCACATGAGGATCGATGTTCAGGGTTTTCCCTCTTTATAGTCCGACTATCGATCGTAAACCACTCCGCCCTCTATAGTGTCTTGAGTGTGAAATCAAAAATGGCCCTAATGGTATACCTTAGCCTTGAGCCCATTTTGATTACCTCGGAAATGCAATTCCGCCTCGTGAGCACTTGATCATCTTTTGGATCACCTCAATCCACCCATCATGACCACCATGCTCCACCATTGGCTTGACCAATCTCAATCTAATCAAAACACTTAGCATCGAGAGATTAGTCCTAAGGATGTCACTAATTAGCGAAACCAAACAAGAGATCTTCAAAGCTGCCTATTTAGCCAATCGTCATAGTCCTAGTGCAATTCTTTTTTAGCGGCACGCACCTAGAGATGTCAGCGGAAATTTCTAGGGGTTAGGTCTTTATCTTTGACATCTTGGAGGAGAATTTTGATGTTTCTATACCTACAAATATCATCGGGTATGATTTTTTCTCCAACTATATTAGGCCAAAATTCAATTCACGCGGAGATTTTCCACTTAGACCCGTTGGATATATTTGTACTCATCTCAATCCACATGCGTTGAGTAGATGATTAGGGTGGAATTTAAACTATTTTCACTCCAATCCACTCCAACATACTCATATCGAGGTGAATACAAGTACATCCAAACAAGATCGTAAAGCATATTAATTCTCACAAACGGATCATTAACAACAAGCATCTTAAAAAACCTCAACTTATATGGTTAAAAGATATCAAGTTATCAATAGACCTCCATATGTCTAATAAACTACATAAACTATATTAAGTTATCGGTAGACCTCCATATGTCTAATAGACTATCTATTTTTAAATAATGCATTTGTACAATTAATAGATGTTGACGGTAGTTAGCTACCATTTTAAACTGTCAACCGGACATAGAAAAGCGTATATAATGCATATCAATATAGCTTTAGGGGTTAATCTGATAGAGTTCCATAAGATTTGGTGAATCTATAATTTTATAGGGATTAAAGCAGAGGAAAAACCGAGTTTGCAAAGCATGCATGCGAAGCATAAGGATATCGAACATACTCCAACTTGAATCCTACAAAGAAGACTCTAGAAGACACCACACAAAGGAGAGGACAAGAGGATGACAGGTCTAGGTCGCCCGACCCATGGGACCCACTAAATCGTGTGTACTTTGGTCAGGACTCTTCCACCACCTCCTAAATGCATCTCAACCATTGATCAAAAGGCTGGTTTTGATCTCTAAGCGCTATGGTGCATCCTAGGGGACTATATAACCAACACCACCCCGAGACAGAATCTCATCTTCAGTATCCATCCCACCTTCATCCGGTCTTTCTCACCTCCTCCTTTTTGTGTAATTGGTGAATGAATCATAATGTATATAACTAGTTGTAGCTCAATATATGGTAAAGTGGTCCTTAAGATCCATTTAGTGTCTTATCCTATGAATGTAGATGTTGGAACCTGAAACATAATCCCATCAATAGCCTCCTAACAAAATCTTTAGTTACTTTGATTTTAAATATATTTGAATTTTTTTTTCTTTCCATTAAAAAAATAACATCACTCCTATGAATTTATCTACACATGCTCGCAAACAATATTATTGTGATTTTTTTCGAATAGAATGTATACGCCTAATTATACACAACCGGAGAATAAAGAAGTAGGCAGGAAAGCCGGTATTAAAAGAGTAAGTTATCAGTTCATCTCATCACATTCAAGCTGATTCACAAAAGGGTGACTGCCCCGACTTACGCCCCAATCAATATAGTGAGGAAGCTCATCATCTACAACAAATGTTAACAATTACAAATGTTAACAATTAGACACCCACACAATCTCTCAAGTTAGGATGAGGACAAATACTCACGTTCTCCCAACATATATTCATCGAATTTATCTATCTAAAAAATCGCTTAAAGTCATCCTCTTCGGCCGTCTCATGGTCTCTTCGGCTGTCTCATTTTGAGTTGCTTCTGCTCCCATGGTCTCTTCGGCTGTCTCCTTTCGAGTTGCTTCTACTCACTTGGTCTCTTCGGCCGTCTCCTGACGAGCTGCTCCCTTGGTATAGATGAAAGCAGAGTATGCAATGGCCGCGAACAAGACCAAAGCTTTAAAAACTGGGGTAGCTGAAAATCTTGAATGAAAGGAGTGGAAAGAACGCGCTCCATTCCCCAAAGCAAGATGGTACGTCGGGATGCTCCCAACAAAACAACCCGGGATGACAAAATTCGCCTCACAACAACCGCCACCGGCGTACCTCTCCAAACCCGCCGCCATGAATCGCCTCCGTGCTAGCGAGCCTACTGTGTGGATCGACATCTCTCTCCTTCACCTCCGACTTGATCTCCTTCAGCTGCCTCCCTCCGTAACCTAAGGTTTTCCGATGAAGGACCTCGGTATTTGCCCGGAACGAGCGGCCCGATTCCAAACCAGACCTTCTCTCTCTCTCTTTTGTTTTTTAAAAAAATCTTTCACTTTCTCTCAAAGGCCTTACCAGAGTTACCAGCACCACCAATCTAAAAGCAGCCAGCATCCAATCTAAAAGCAGCCAAGTCACCGTACAACACACGTCGAGACGGTGACCGATCTAGCAAAATATTTCAGTCGCACCCTCCTACAACCTCCAGATCTGGCCACTCCCACATGCCCAGTCTCCTAAACCCTACACATCTCTATCGGCCACGACAACTGCCATCGCCATGTTGGTTGTTGAGACTAGTCGTTAGTGTTCACAAATCGCAAGTGACATCGCTTTCAAAATGTAATTTCAAAACTTTTGCCCTGGTAATGTTCTGACTTCTGAGTAAAACAAGTGCAAACTAATTCTCAAAAAAAAAAACACAAGTGCAAACTAAGTAGTAGAGTGACTGGATGTTAGTGATGACGGTGCATCAATACTCAGGACGAACGTTCAAACGGCAGGAAAGGCCTGTGATCCGGGCAGGAATTCATCGACTTTGATCTCTTGCTACTACCAAGTCAGGACCTGATCCTGAAACTCCTCTTGAACAATTCTTTTCTCACCTCCTCAACACTACCAGCAGGCTGAGACTTGCTCATCTTGGGCGATCAGCCTTGGCCACTGGTCCAGTCCAACACGGTACACGGACAAGGAGAGATGGTGCTAGTATTCAGGAATCGTTTGTCAAACAATTCTTTGCTACGAGGCTTGTGGCGATTCGTTATTGCCCTGATCTCATCATCTGTCATGTTGCCGAAACCGTTTGGGAGCTTTACTCTTTGCTTGAGTGGAAGTCTCTATTGACTTCGCTCTTTCCTTGAATTAAGAGCTCAAATCGGTATGCCTTCTCTTCCTGATTCGGGTATTCCCTGCCCATCTGCTCCATCCACTCATGGAACCTTACTTCCACGTCCACGTCCATCTGGTGCTTCCCCATGTCCTTCTTGATGTCCTCCTGCCTTGGCTTGTTGTCCACATCCTTCATGTCCTCTCCTCCATGGTCACATCGCCATCTACAGGTCCTATGCGTAGGATAGGTCACATGTCAAACAAAGCAAATAACCAGAAATTCGAAAGCAATTTAAACTCATACCACATCATTTGGACGTCGTTTCTTGAAGATCAGGATCCCTACCCCAAGAGACGAGCAGCGACAACAACACCATAGGTGGTGCTATCACCAGCATCGGCGGCTGCCTTTTGTCGGTGTGTTTAGCCTTGTGAGCTCCCAAACACCTTACTAAGGGGGATCACTAGGATGTAAAAACTTTTTCACTTCTCTTAATGCAAAACGGGTAGGTGCCCGGTTTTGGAAGGAAAAAAAAACAGCACCGACGCCTCTCTGTTTCCATATGAGAAACATGAGCCGCGAGTGAGCAAGAAGTTTTCGATCTGAGTGAGACTTGGTGGGGACAGAGACTCACGATTGTTTTTTAGAGGAAAACAGGAGGGGCGCACCCCTACCTGAGCTTTTATTAAATTTAAACAAGCGAGTCTGTACAATGAGTTCACGAAACAAAGAACGAAACAAAGAAAATGAATAAAATTACACATAAGCTTCTAGCCATTGGGATAACTGATGTTTTGTGCTCTGCTTTGCTCGAAGAATAACTTGAGCAAATTCCTTTCTGAAGATTGTCTTGCATTGCTGAATGGATGGCTTTACATTTCTGAAGATTTCATCATTTCGGGACAGTCCATATTGCCCAGCACATTGTAACAATAATTTCCATAAAAAATGGTAGCTGTAGCTGATCTTTGAAGGATTCCAGCGTCCCAAAAGGATCAGTAGGGTTCTGGATGAACAAACTTAACGTTGCCCAACATGAAACAGAAAAAGAAGACAGATAAAGGGCAGAGACTCACGATTGTGTGTAGAGAGCGTGCTGGCCTGCCGGCAACCAATATTGAGGCCGCCTGGGAGACGATCCCCGGCAAGGACTCCACCTTGCGTGCGTGGACAGAAGCTCCGGAAGGAGGCCCAAAGGACCAAAGAGACATGATGATCGCCGCCGCTGTCCCCGTAGCCGGATTTTTTATTAGGCCGAAAACACAAACGGGCCAAAAAAAAAAAAAACAGACCGAAAACAACTAAATGCGTCAGCGGCCCAGCTTTTTTTTCCTTAAAAAACAAACTCCTAAAACCGATACCCATCTTTGTTTCAAATAATAAAAACTCGGTCTACATTCAGTTTCATCATTGGTCATCTTGCATATCATCGGAATTTGCCCATAAGGGCGTCCAGTAATAGTCGCTGAGTCATTTAGGCTTATTTGGGTGTCCCACCTCAGCATCCGTCCTGAGGAGAGAGAAGGCGCAAAGAAAATCGAGCCAGCGACTTCTCCGTCGCTAGGCTCGCACACTGCCCGATGCTCCAAATCGCCGGCCAAATCGTCGGCTGCTAGCTTTTTCACTCTTGTTCTCCACCGCACTCAGATCCGCTGCGCGCGCGAATCACCCCGCCGTTGGGCACGAATCCTCCATCCATGGCTGCGCGCAAATTCCCACTCTGAACCCTCTGATTTATTTCAGTCTGAATCCTAGATCGATCCAACACAGAGCGGAGGCGTGACGCGGAGGTAGACGCGCGCGTGCGAGCTGACGACGTCGGCGGGGCCGAGAAGGCGTCGCGGTTGCCGGTGATGAGCTTGCGAACCAAGAGACAAGGCTCCGCCACCTGTTCAGGACGGACCTGTTCCGGCATCTCACATCGAATCTGCTCCTGCTCCTAGCTGCCGCTCCTTCTCCAGGAGGTCAATCAGGTAATCCACATGGGGATTGATTTCTTTATGCAAGATTTCTTGTAGATCCATGGTAGCTGTGTAAAATCCGTCCACAATTCCTCGTACTCGGTACGTACCTTTGCAAAATCCGTATGGTATAGCCATATGCTGTATAGAGTTAAAATGAGATGTAATTTTCATGGCTTATGTTGTCCTCTTGTCTGAAATTAACATATATTCACGGCTGAAATTAACTGCAATAGGGATGCTGAAATCCCCATGGTCTCGATTAACTGAAATAGATGTGCTGAAATTAAATGTATATTCTCTACAGCATGGTGGCCTGGACCTTTGCTACAAGCCACACCTTCGGCAGTCACATCCACAAATTAGCAAGTTTCAGTTACAGCATGGTGGCCTGAAATTTATATGTTGTATAAATGCATTGAGTAAGCTGACTTACTGTTTGTTTTCTTTTGTACAGAATCGTTGATATGAAGTTGACTGGAATTTCTAGCAGGCTATGATGGAGATTGTTGGGTTTTGGCTTTTGGCGACCCTTCCTTAACAATGCAGTTAGCTGTTCAATTTGCTTTTGTGGCCTAAATAAAGTTGTACAGTTTGAGTTATGGTTATCAATCAGTGCATTATGTAGCAACGTATGGACATTTTATTTTACTTTTATGTTTAAAACCTTTGGTTGTACCCGTTGCCTATCTTAAGTTGTCATGTAATAAAATGGTTTGTTTTTATTGAGATGACATGTTTTTTTTTATATGAGATGTTTAGTGCTATCTGCACATAGAGAGACACAAAGATATTGTTCACAACACATCTTCTTCTCTCTTTGTGCATGGAAGTATTAAAAATACAAATAGCTAGTGGTATGTAGATAGTTGTATGGACTGCTAGCTATTTGGTGGTGAGTTGTACATCTCCTAGCTAGCAACCAGCTAGGACCATTGCGGGTAGCCTAAGGGAGCTGCTGCCAGAATGTTAAGAAGCATAGGCTTAGGCAGTTAATAGATGATCTCACTAGCAATATCTAGAAAGATGGCCGGCAAGGTTGGGTTGTTTGTCTATCCCTCTCCCAAAGCCTATTTCCTTTCACCTGCACATAATCCTCTCCGTGCGCCTAGCTATTGCCATAGAAAGATCTCACATATTTATCTGTCTATCCCTGGGCCTCCATGGTTGCGCGCAAGAGCGCGCCAATCTACTAGTCGATATCTAAAAGGTGCAATTCATGAGAACCAAACAAGGCTATCTAGAACGAAGCATATCTGCACGTTAGCTCAATCTCTGGGAGACTGGATCTTGGCTGAGAGAACAAACTGAAGAAAGAACTGAACCTGTCCGAACAAGTACGCCCAATACAAATGCAATCCATACGGAATGGTAGGCGCCACGTGCCACTCGTAGACGAACACACAACAAGGTATGGCAACACCGATGCGTGCCTCCCCTGATCCCCTCCTCGGTTGATATACAGATACTAAACCTGATCCGACATCCATGGTCGATGGCCGGCAAGGTTGGGTTGGGTTGGGTTGGGCACAATAATCGGCTGTGCAACACACGAACGGAAGTAACCTTTTCCGTGTCCTTCCATGCCAACTGCGACGAACTAACGCGCCGGGCCGGCGGTCGATCGGGCACTTGTTACTTGTACCGGCACCGGCCGTCCGTGGCACGCACGCACGCAGATCGCAGACATGGCCACGTGCCACGGCATGGTGGTTCACTGGTTCGTCCGGTTCGCTTCCGCCTAACCTGCCGGGGAGCGAGAGCTCCGACAGCGGGGACAGGGCTTCAACGAGCGAGCGCTGGCTTGCCATCTATCTTCTCCAACGACTCCGATCTGGAAAAGGGTTCTGCAGATCGGCTACATATCGTCGTAGGAAGACCGGACCGGCCGGCACCCTATGTGTTGTAGCATGCCAGCCAGCATGCGCCAACCCAATTCATGTCTCGACATGTGGATGTTGATTGTTGAGACTAGTCGTCTGTGTTCGCAAATCTCAAGTGACATCGCTTTCGAAATGTAATTTTAAAACTTTTGCCCTGGTGGTAATGTTCTGACTTCAAGTGCAAACTGAGTAGTAGAGTGACTGAATGTTGGCAGCAGCAAGCAGCAGGAAAGGCCTGTGACCGATCAGGAATTCTTCGACTCTGATGTCTTGCTACTACCAAGTCAGGACCTGATCCTGAAACTCCTCTTGAACAATTCTTCTCTCACCTCCTCCTCAACACTACCAGGCGGCTGAGACTTGCTCATCTTGGCCGGTTCCGAGTCACAGGCCTGGAAACGATAAACAAGCAGCATGCATGCATTGGGCAATCGATCGGCCTTGGCCGCTGGTCCAGTCCAACACGGTACATGGACGAGGAGAGATGGTGCTAGTATTCAGGAGCGTTGAATCCGCCGTCACTCGCCACCAAATGCTCTGATCAGTTCCACATTGAAGCTCTCAACTCACACGTCGCCGTCATCACTGCACCCAGTCACCATCCGTCCATCCCCAGAAGCCGCATGGCACAACGAGACAGCAGCCTCTGGTCTCAAAAAAGAGACAGCAGCCTCTCCCTCCGGCCCATCACCACATGCTAACTCCATCGTCCATGTACTTCTATGTCGAGTCAAAGCTACAAATTATGTTAAGTTTAAATTTAATTTATAGCAAAATGTTATTAACATCGAGTATTTAGATTGATAGCTAACCAAACTTCTAATCATTGAAGGTATGGATATTCTAAAATGTATCTTTTTTTTTTTTTTTTTTTTGACATGGCTAGCCAGGACGACGTCGACAGAGGAAAGTCTACAGGTTTTATCCAGGATTCCAGGGACCAGGAAGAGCAGAGCTCCCAGGAACGTCAGCAGCCGCATCCTCTTCTTTTTAAGATTGCATTACATGTACTCAGAACACCAGCACGCAGCCTACAAAGCCACCATGCATTGACCACTCTTTTGTCCGAGTACAAGGACCCGGCCAGCATCTCCTTTTCTCCCCTAGTACAAAATAGCCAGGGTAGTAGGGAGTACACTTCATCCAAAGACTCGTCACTGTCTCAGTTATCTCAGCTGCTGCCTACTGTAATATCTAGCCCTACATTCCCCTCCCCTGCCTCACACATCGTTGGGTTCTTTTCGTGTTGGATAACTCACGATCACGATATGGGGCTATACTCCCCCCTGCCTGCAAACCGAGAAATCTGCTCCTGTGGCTCTCATCTCCACATGCCACCCACATGCCGCTGCTTGCCGCTGCCGAGACCTCGAGGCCCCCGAGAGATCAACTCCAATGCTGCTGCCGTGCCGTGCCGCCGATAGGTCATTTCCTCCTGGCCATGGTGAACGAGTGGCAGTAGAAATTGCTACTGGCAGCTGAAAGATTGCAGGGGAAACCAACCTGGTCCCTGAAAGATATATGTGGCATTTATTCCAAGCAAGCTGAGAAGGTTCCTTCTTCCTCCGGTTTTTTAAAACACCAACAACACCCCATGAGGCTGACGAGAGTTGTTTGTTCCCTCCGATCCACTCGCTTTCATGTACAGCTAGCTCACTTTCTTTCTTGGCCTCCCCACTTTCCAGCTCGGTTTGCTAGCCCATGGTCGCCTCATCCCCTAGCTCCTCGCCCAACTCCTCCATAAAGCTTTGCATGGCTCTTACATGGCAGCAGCAGGTCGCCCCTATCCCACCTCCCTATATGTATAGCAATTAGCGAGCTCTTCCTTGAGCCACCCTGTCGACCTCACTCACAGGATCCGGTTTGATCGATCGATCGATCAGATCGCGTGTGTTCCACCACCAGCATGATGCAGGACTTGTTCTCGGTCCCTTCGTGTTTTCTCGGCGGGAGAAGCTCCCGGACGTCCCGGCGTCCGCGGCGGCCACCAGGTCGGGCAGAGCGCGGCAACGCTGGTCTACCGCGCGGGGATCGCCGGACAGGACCGCCTCGTGACGGTGACGTGGTGCAGGAACCTGCTCACCCACGGCCTGTCCGTGTCCATCCAAGGGTCGGCGGGTGGCGGCAAGGACAAGAGCGGCGGCGGCTCCAGCAGCGGCAGGGACAGGGAGTGGGGCGAAGGCGCCGACGGTGGCGCGGCCTCCAACTCCAAGCAGGCCTGCAAGGTGGAGATGCAGCCGTGGCACTTCTGGCGCAAGTACGGCGCCAAGCAGTTCCACGTCGACGGCAGGCCCGTCGACGTCGTCTGGGACCTCCGGAGCGCCAGGTACTCCGACGAGCCCGAGCCGCTGTCCGACTACTACGTCGCCGTGGTGTCGGACGACGAGGTCGTCCTCCTCCTCGGCAACCTCAAGAAGGAGGCGTTCCGGCGGACCGGGTCGCGGCCGTCGCTGCGGGACGCCGTGCTGGTGTGCAAGAAGGAGCACGTCTTCAGCAAGAAGCGGTTCCTCACCAAGGCCAGGTTCCACGACAGGGGCAAGCTGCACGACATCAGCATCGAGTGCAGCAGCAGCAACCTCGTCGGCGTCGACGTCGACATGGTCATCAAGATCGACGGCTCCGTCAACGTCCTCGTCAGGCACCTGCAGTGGAAGTTCAGAGGCAACGAGTGCATCTCCATCAACCACCTCAAGGTGCAGGTGTACTGGGACGCGCACGACTGGCTCTTTGGCACGGGGATGAGGAACGCACTGTTCATCTTCAAGCCCGAGCCGCCGTCCACCGCCGCCGCTGCAGACCTCCACACTGATGAGTACTCTGATTTCTGCCTGTTTCTCTACGCATGGAAACTTGAGTGAGCTGCTTCTGGTTGCTACAACACATTATAGTACGTGAACACCTTACCATGTTATGAACCAATAATTCATATCATGTAATACTAATGGATTATTGGAGAAGATGGAAGTGTATGCGAAATGAATGAATGATTGGGGCCATTTTCTCTTTCCTTCCTTAATCCTTCCCATCGGACCATGGGAGTGTGTTGTGCACATGGAGGATAGGACCAGGGCCGGCGATTAATAGGTGCAAAGTGAGCGGCCTCCACAGGGCCTCCAAAATTAGTAGAATCCAAGACTTATTTGTTAGGGTTCTTGGTCTTTCTTCCACACTTTTACTCTTTTAGCATTAAGATTTGATGTGTCACCGGTAATTTAAGACCAATATATATTCTGAAGCTTTATAACTAAGAAGTATCCTTTTGATTTTTATTGATTTTAGGGCCTCATCGTGTATTTTTGAGGGCCTCAAAATCCTAGCTACGGCCCTGATAGGACTGGAGGGGGCACAGGATAGTCCTAGGGATTACGAGCAGGCTGGTCCTGATTGAGAAACATGACAGGCAGGATTCGCAATGGCATTGTCTTTCCCAATCATGCATTCATGCTGATTTACCCTGGGAAACTCCAGCTAAGAACTGGTCCCTCCCATGGAGTACAATTGAATTCTTTTTTTTAAAAAGGAACTATCTTTCTCATTTATCTGGATCCTCCTAATTTATTTAGTTTTGCTCCCTAGATAGGAGCACAAATCCCTGAATACTGATAGCATAATGTGTGCCATTGATCATATATAAACTCAAGGAATACAACCACAATAACTTTGGGCTTCAGAACGCCTCATTAGTTTTTTTTTCTCCCCACAGGTTAATAACAGATGAAAGAAACAATGGCAGAAAGAATAAGCCAATTTGCACATCATATTTACTCATCTTCATCCACACAAATCAATATAAATCTCATAGATATATCAGTCTGAAGGGTTTTATTTGGTAATTTTAGTAAACGAGGATCTGGATTGAGCAGAATCAGATTGAAGAGAACTTCAAATAAAAAAGCTTAACTGAACATGTTTGAAATAGTTGGGAGCCCAATATGACAAACTAGATTATGAGGTTTGAATCTACAAACTGAAATAATTGGGAGCTTATGGTGCATTTTCACCAATAATACCATATATAGGGTTGAGGGGGAAAATTGCAGTTTGATGGGCAATTCAAGTAGAGTAAAAATAATTGTTTCCTGATACTAATTATTATTTCTAATTATTTTCCCAATTTCCCCACGTTGATAAGATCTTAGTTTACGAAACCCTGTGCATCTTTGTTATGTTACTAGTAGCTCTCATGAAAAAAAAGCCTTTTAAATGATGTGATAACAGAGGGCTGCGTATGTAAACATAGAAAGTAAATTTATCTGACCAAATGGCCAGCTTACACTATTACAAAGAACACAATTGGGTTTTTTCACATGAACAGAATCTGTAGAGGGAAGTTTTTCCACATGGTACTTCCTCAAAATAATGATGCTTCTTAAAATCATGACATACTAGCAATTAAAATGTTAATCAAACTAATAAAAATGAGAAAAAAGGACTATTTTGAACCAAAACCAAACCATTTCGCCAAGGAGAACTTATTTTTCCCACGAGAAGCTTCATCTGAAGCCTTTCCACCGCTTCCACGTGCTGTCTTTTTGGTTAGCTGTAATGGAAATAACCATAACCAAATCAGCAGGAGATATATCACATACAAAACTGCACTCTCATATGATCAACTTTACAAGCTTTAGTTAGTAGCAGATACAGCAGATGCCATGGATAAAATAGTTAACATGGTGAACAGAGTTTATAGTAATGGTAAAAAATATAAAAATGTGAGTTTGTCAAAAACAATAAAAAGGTTTCTTGATGAAAACAAAAGGCCAATCCAAAAGGAAACTCTAGATGGAGCATTATTTCTGGATTCAAAGGGTAACACAGTAAATGGTGGTATCCTTAATTAATTAACTGTTCGGCTTTATACAAGTAATGTGCTTATCAAATCATAATGGTCCAATGGAGGCACCAAAAACTTACTTGAATTTGATTTTTAGCATCTTGGGATGACCCTGAGATTGAAAGTTTTTGCTCTGCAGGACTGTCCTCATTACCTAGTATAAAGAAAAGAAAAGAAATCATGTAAGACAATAATAGTTGAACGAAAATGATGAGTGAGGCAGTTCAAATAAATATAGGTAGATGTGTTATTAAGAAATTATAATCGAAGTCATGAAGGTTGTATAAGCTGGTAGGTAAAGTTGCTATTAACCATACTCATGCTGAAACATCAGCTGTAATATCTGAATGCTAGATCAGTTTTAAAATACAACAACAACAACAACGATATAGCCTTTAGTCCCAAGCTAGTTGGGGTAGGCTAGAGATCAGTTTTAAAATAATGGACACAAATCTTAAAACTGTCTACAAGATGAAACTACAGTAAATTAATAAATAAAAGTCAGTTATTTTAGAATGTGAATCTATAATGGATGGAGGTTACCATCTGTGGTCGAATATCTGTAGGTGTTCTTCAGGTACTCGAGAAAGGAGTGATCATTTTGATCAAGCATCACTGGTCAAAATGCAAGGTAGAAGTTAATATGAATTTTTATCTCCTTGATTATATACTTGTAGATCCATGAAGATTCGTGTATTACATTGTTGAAACAATTCATGTCTCATATGCTCAGAGGTACCAAACAAAAAGCAACTGCACTGCATCTGAATCTCTATTTGAGCACTTCTTGGAAAGGTTGCTCGTATCTAACAGGATACCTGCCAGCTAATGGAAAACCACATTAAGTATAATCAAGAGAGTCCCCTCAGAAAAAAAAAAAAAAATATAATCAAGTTCCCTCAGAAAAAAAAATATAATCAAGAGATGGCTGTAATTTACACAGGGATACTGCATGTAGAAAATACACTAACCAGAAGTTTTTTTATGTCCAAGTTCTGAAGCAGGCTATACGCATCTTCACAATAGGTATGGGTCAGGGTTGTGCAAACTGAGCCCACCTAGGAGACCAAATCAAGCATGCTTAGAAGTAAATGCTGATGTCATATACATTAACCTATGAAGACACTTGAAAAGTACAAGTACACATTATTACCTCAGCTTTTGATTTCAAAACATCTTGCCCCACCACAAGCAAGCTAATTCGCTGGTCCATTATTAGTCCATCCATGTCAACCTAATTAAGATTCTCGAAATCAGAATCATATATACATTTTGGTTCCCATGAGATATGTATACAGCTTGATTATTTCTTACAAAATGGGGAATAACACACTTTGCATGCCACTGCCCATAGAAAACAAATGCGAAATTCTGAAAACCAGTTGGAAGGAAACAAGCAAATATAACAGCTGGTGCTGGTGCATATTGCTCTTCAACTGTCCCCCATTTGTGGCTTGGATTCATCTCTCCTTTCTATCGGCATATCAGCGTATTATGCTAAAAGCACAAATGTGAAATTCTGAAAACCTATTGGTGACATGGTCACTAAGGACGACAACCACATGGCGCCAATGAAAATTGAGGACAACCACATGACACAACTGAAATTTTTTGCTGTATATACCCCATCCCTGTTGCCTCTGCCGCAAATAAACGCTCAATAACTCTGGGACCAAGACAGTTGTCGAATCTGTCCGAAACTAACTCCATACCGTACGCCAGCCATCGCCATTCACGTCTTGATGAGGCACAGTGTATACGCATTAAGATCACATGGTGTACCTCATCGGCGAAGAGCAGCGCCGAGGCATCGACCCCAACATGATACAGGAGCCAAGCTGCCTGCCTGCACCGAGCCATCCTGCTCCGGCGCATGTTTACCACAGGCACTGCTGCCTGGCCATCCCCCCTTGCTTGGCAGCATCCACGCGTAGCATATCGCCGCCACAATCGAGCTCACACCTACCCAAGTTCAAAACAAAGATCCAATAAATGACGACACAACTCATATTCAGTTCAAATTCCAAATACGGGGCCAGAAGCTCAGTAGAAACTTACTTTTGGAGGCGTCGGAGAGTAATGAGCTTGGTGGGCCTCGACGCGGAGCGGTCCCCCTGCCGCTAGGTCGGCGACCACAGCGCGCTGGCGGCGGAGGAAGGAGTTGAGGCGGGCGACACCGTCGCCTGATCCATCGGCGGCAAAGGCGGGGGCGGAGGATGCAGAGGAGTGGCGGCGGTGGCGAGAGTGCGCGGCGGAGATGGGCGAGGTGGAGGTGGAGTTGGCGCGGCCGAGGGGGAATCCGGGTTAGGGGCGTCGCGGAAGCGGGACTTGCGGCGAGGGTTTGGGGGTAGGGAGGGGGACGGGGAGGGAGGTGCGGGAGGAGCCGAAGGGGTCGGAGCGCGGAGGGACGAGCTGATGGACGCGCGCTGCAGGATCTCGTCGCCGATACCACCGGGCTGCCAGTGCCTGCAAGAGTAAGCACGCACGCCGGAGGAAGATCAGTTTAGCGGGGAAGATGACACCGCAGTTCGCGGCGCGCGCCATGGGCGGCAAGCCGGCAAAACTTGCACGCAAAACTTGCAGAGAGTGAGGTGAGATTGCAGTTAGGCCACAAACAATTTGCTAGTGCCTGTTGGGCTATTGGATAGGCTTTTCGGCCTGTTAAAGATCAGGGTCATCTATATAACTTTTATAATCCATCGGAATTTTTTTACAAGGTTTGGATATCCGCCATTACAAGTTGACTAATCCGAGATACGCCATTATGAGCGCAGCTCGTCAGTTATAATTTTATACGTATCACCCGTTAATGAACAGTAAATATCCGATATCATAAACAGTAAAAAACCGTACGTCAAACAGTAAATACCCGCTAGCATAAACAGCACATATCCGTGGTGAACAGTGATATACCCGTTAGAATGAACAGTAGTGCGGCCCCATGTAAATAGTAAATACCCGCTAACATAAAAGGTACATACCTTTGTATTAGTGAACAGTAATACCATTACACCCCCAAACTCTTCAAAAGCTGTTACATTCCATTTTCATTAATCCAACTTAAATAATTAATTCCAAAATTATAATCAAAAAAAAAATATATATATATTAACTCCGCCAAACTACATATGAGTTCCGTCCCTTTTTACCCCATCCTCTTGATAGCTCTTGAAGAGGCATTCCATTTTCATTAACCCAATTCCAATAATTAATTCCCAAGTTGTAATCCCCATAACAAATCCTTATTAACTCCAAATTGCATGTTTCCATGGGTAATCGCTACCAAGGCGGAGGAAAAATGAACCGCCCGGGAGCCCCCTACCATGATCCAACAAATTGGTGACAACTCGCCATGGAGTGATTCCTAGCAACATGTAAACAACAAACTATCCCATCAATATTCACACATATCAGTGACCGCTTTACATTTCTAAAACCATTTTATTATTAAACTAAATGCTCATATACCAAACTCCATGGCCTCCATCTATGTGATGGCATCCAAACACTTCATACATTGTAATGGTGAGGCTAGAATAGATGAATAGTAATCTTTTTTTCCAAACTACTTAAAAATTACAAGATCTGCTACAAAAGTTTAATATAGGCATGACGAAGTAAGTTAAAGATCAGGGTAGTTTTGATATAGTGATCAGGTATAAAAATCCACACAAAGCCGTCTGAGCTATCGAATACTCTAAATTAATATCGAAAGTACTATTCTAAATTATAGCCTATCGAATGCTTGACTATTCTAAGGGCTGTTTGGCGAGGGGCTTTTTAGTCCCTAACTAAAAAAAGTCCCTAGAAACCAGAAAATGATTTTTCCTCCGTCAATCCATAGAAAACTCTCTTGGAGAGACTGTTCATTAAAAAGTCTCTAGGATTAAAAAGTCCCAAGACTTTGAACCAAATAACCCCTAAATTATATGACACTTTGATTTCTTTTTTTTTTCTAAATACTTGATTTTTGCTATACGATTAGATATACAATACTTCCCTCGGGATGTATTAGAAGTCGTTTTGGACAAGGTTTGAGTCAAACATAACTCTTGACTTGAGTACTAAAATAAGTAGATCAATACAAAAGTTAAGCAAAGGTTCTGCACTTGGCAAGCAACGGCACATTTGCGCAGCACCTCCTTATTTGTTTCTAGCTCCGCTAAATGCATTTGTATTCACCTTAATTTAAGGTGTTGAGGTGGATTGAGATATAAATTATTTAATATTTTCATTCAAATATATATGGACTAAGGAGAATATGAGTGTAGCTAAGACTTCTATTATGGATCTGTCGAAGGTGTCGTTCTAAAAGGAATACTTGAAGATAACAGAGCAAAAGTTTATTTATCAAGGGCAAAAAATGGTGTTCAAAGACAAGATAATATTATTTTATAATTTTAAAATGGTGTCATTTTGCATTTCAAAAGACAAGATAGTTTAATTTTATAATAACCATCCGTCCCAAATTGCAAGTCATTTTGGCTTTTCAAGAATCTTTGGGAGTCAAAGAATTTAAAGTTTGGCCAAATTTATATGAATAAAATTTAATAACATTTATGATGTCAACTAAATATCATTAGATTTTCCATCAATTATATTTTCATAGTATACCTTATTTTGATGTTAAAAAAACTTTATGAAATAATAATATGCAAATCCAAACAATATTGCGTTTAATAACTTTTTTTTATACACGTTTCAGACCCAGATTCTCTATAAAAGTATTTCTCCGTTGAAATAAGATCATTTGACAAGAATGGTGAAATCGTTTGGATATTGATCTAGATTATCTTGAAACGAACCTAGAATCACCGCGGAACACCTATTTGAGTGATTCTTATTCCTAATTCAAAATAGAGAAACATGTATGAGTGTTTCACGGAGAATCACTTCACTGATCAAAGTGTCTGGATGGGATTATTTTTTTTTTTGAAAGTTTGGTGAACTATAGAGATTCCTTCAGTTTTAAATTATAAGTCACTTTGGAAATGTGATGGACTATGAGAGTGAGATTCACTTCAGATTTCGAAATGATTCTGTCATCCAAATGCACTCTTAACTATATATGTGATGAAGCTTCTAATTCTACAAGTGAGAGTGAGTCGTGAGTCCGTGACACATATAGCTGCTAATAACTGTGTTTATGTATATTTTTCAGATCTTATCGACCAATGGGCCTGATTATTCTACTATCCTATTCAATAGAATGTACATTTCTATAAAATTTAAAATCCTATTACCCAAAATCCTATATTCAATTTAGAAACGACCTTGCCCGTGACCAGCCAACCATGTTTTGCAGAGACGGGAACTCCTGGTGCATCGAACGAACTTGTCGAACCAACTCATTTCGTCCTAGGACTACAACAAGGATTATACGTGAGCGCGCGCGCATGGTGCACCGTGCGCCTGTGCACGGACGAAAGTGATCTAGTTTTACCTTCTGGCGGACCGCGACATGGGGTCCCGGCGGTCGAGCGTCGGCGAGGGCTCCGTCCCAGATCCGCCGGCGAACTTGGGCAGCTGCCTGGACGGCGACCCGACGCCCTTCCGCCCCGGCGATCCGGTCCCGACCATCCTCCTCGCCTCCTCCAGCCAATCCTGCGTCTGCTTGCTCGCGCTGCTGCCGCCGCCGCCGCCGCTCTTCCCCTGCTTCTTGCTCCCCGCTGGCGATGCTGGCCTCTTGCTGCTCTCGCCAGTCAGGTCGTAGCCGCCGCCGCCGCCGCTGCCGCTGTGCCGCGTGCCGACCGTTCCGAAGAACCAGTCGTTCATGAAGTCGGTCAGGTCCGGCGCCCCGTCGTCCACCTCCATGCTGGCAGCGTCCAAGGACGACGTACGGCGCCTCGATCGGGTGCTTATTAGCTTGCTGGAGTATTTAATTTGGCGATGTTTCTTTCTCTGCGAAGGTTTTGGAATGGAAGCAGGTCACGCGCCGGGCGGCCGGGCCGGGGTTTTGCGCTAGCTGCTGCGGAGATGAAGAGGTGGCGGAGGATCGGGACGTGCCGGGCAGTGCCGATCGAAAGCGCGTCGACTGATCTGGCGGCCGGCCGTGGGCGGCGTCTTCTTGTATTGTATCGTAGCGCGGACCACGGAGAAAGATCGTTCGATCATTCCGATGCCCTTTTGTATTTTGCCGCGAAACGGCACGGGACCTCGATACGCGCCCTGCAGGTGGAGCTCGCTGATGAGACAACGGCCATCGGCAGCTGCCCCGTGGCTTCATCGGTCGCTCGATATGGGTAGCGTCAACATTACACTGTTGTCGGCCTATTTTAACCTCGGCACTTCTCTGTTAGGCGAAGTCAATTTTTCAGAGCCCTGGACGATTTTGAACCTTAACTACTAAACCGGGTACCGGACGTCCTTCAATTGTCAAAAGCGGAGCTATGAATCGCGATTGTACTAACCACTATCAAGTATCAAACCGCCACAGCCACATGCCCTCTGCATGGTGCCACCAACTCAACATTGCGTCCATGCATCTGTAGAGTGTGTGCGCTTAAAGGCGAGCGCGTCAATGGTGTATGGATTCCAGACGAAACAGTTTCATTTGATCAAATAGATATAAGCAATTGAGCAACTCCAAAACAATGGCTATATACCCTTCCTAATTGTTGTTACGAATAGATATTTTTAGTTAGAAAATAGTCTTCAACAACCTTTTTCTTCTATCTAAAATAAAAAGAATTTTGCTGATTTCTTTATTGCTATATTTAAATTGGATATCAAATAGAGTACTTTTCTAGATTTCTCGCAAGCCAAAGTAGAGAGCAAGACTAACTGTCTAGAATGCATATAAAAGAGTTGTTATAGAGTGAAAAGATACAGAAATCGGTTTTATTTGAATAACTCTGTTTATGGCAATTTAGAGAGTGTGAATTTTAGAAAGACCCTTGGAGTTATTAGAAGAAAAATATGAATATTTCAAGTCCTGCCCAAAACGAGTTAAGTGAACCGGACCGATTAATCTCAGTGAAGTTTTATTCCAAACGTATCGCAACTGTGACTGTTGTAGCACACAATCAATGGCGGAGCTTATGATGCATTACGTACAAATGTGTAAAGCAATTACCCTTTGGATCAATTGTATAGATCAGCAGGTTATGATTAGATTCCAGTCCTGCTCCTGCCTACATGAATCTGTGACTTCATGAGAATTCTAATATACAGAAAAGGTACCAAGTGAGAAGCAGCAGCATATTAATACCAAAATACCTCGGTAGTCTGTTGACATTGTTATTCGAGATGATCAACATATAGTTATTACTAAGAATACACCTACAAAAGACTCCAAGCAATTAAAGAAAGTGCATACAACATATTATTCTCCCTGTGTTATAGCCAACAATTAAAAATGAGGATACAGAATAGTCACCATGTTGACCAAGGAAAGAGAGGAACTGTTACAACAAGGAGCTCCATAATACACCTTATGCCGCTGCCATCAATTTCTCTGTCTTCCTCTTCAATCGTTCCATGAATTGAGTATTAGCCTTAAGTCTTCCTTTAACATAAGCATTTCTGGCATCCTCAACAAGTTTGTCAGCTTTCATTGCATCTTGTATTAGAGTATACAGTGTCCTCAAGCAGTCTTTTCTGTTCTCTCTTCCCGATGTTCAAACCTGCCAAAGCAACCAAATTGCAATGATAAGGCTATCATCCTGGAGATCAAGATTCCCATTAGTATGAAGAAGAGCCACAAATAATATAGCACAGTTTTAGAAATGCACAAAAGATGCAATTCTGACAGTAGCACATTTTATGGGCTATTTTAGTGATGTATGTCATACATAATTCAATAATCTTAGATTTAGTGTGCAAAGAGAGAATTCATCATACCTTTCACTGATTATTGTGAGCTCATCTTTCCCAGAATTATATCTCTTTCCAACAACCTCACGCAACCGATGGAAAGCATGTCGTGAGAGTCCCAGTTCCTTAACAGTTACACTAAGTTTGACTTTTCTGTTTTTGGGATGATATGCATCACCACTAGGAGCAAACACAATCCGTGATTCCCACCTTAGAACAGGTCCGTCGCCAGGTAGATAATCTAACTCAACTTTCTTACTTCCTGATTCAGTCAGTTCATCAGCGTCAGTTGGCGTCTCTGCTTCAATTAGTTCAGTGCACTCTGCAACCATCTTGTCCTCAAATTCTTTGAACAACTCATATGCCTGCTCAGGTTCCATCTCTCCCCTCTCACACATATCTCCCAACTCATTAAATTTGGCCTCCACCTTTTTGCTTGATCTCATCTGAATGTAACATGTGAAGTTTCAAAAAGAAATAGAATCACAATACTGCTGTACAGGAAAAATGAGAAAACACACCCATAACTGTTATACTCAAACAATTACAAGTAACTACATATCTATTTTTCAGGTATGAACAAAATAAATAAATAAATAAAAACTAGAAATTCACACCTGAATGAATACTCAACATGCACACAAAGACTAGAATGTTTGATGGTATCATAGCATCGCTACTGGAAATAAATCAGATAGTATGGTGACAAAAAGATGCCTTACAAGCAGAAATGCCTATTCTATTAATAAGATATGCTTGTTATCACAAGTACAATCTGGACCATTGCTGACTGGGGACTTCTATAATAGCAAGCCCAATGTACTACCCCATCATGACAGGTTTTATTCTTTGGTGTACACCTAGCTAAAAACTCAATGCTCTATGTATCGAGTTATATTTTTCAATGATCAGTATGAACGTTTAAACTACAATCACTATGATCCTCTGATATACATTGTTGATGACATGAATACCCCCATTAAGCATCTTGGATCTACCATATAAGGGAGAATAGGCAGGTGCAGTGATCTATCTGCAGAGGGTGGCACATTGTACCATCTGAGAACAACTGAAGGGCAAGATGGAACTTCTTCAGATGCTGACTTGGTTGGGGACCCCAACACCACATCAACCTACTACTGACACATACAGTACCTAAAAGGAGCTTGCATGCCAATTTAGCTGAAACTGAAGAACCTAACGAGATGCCAAACTAACTCATTTGTGTGTATCACCAAATGGACAGAGAAGAACATGGCAACACTACCCTCTTTGAAGTTACACCACAATTGTCTCTCGAATCTTTTTGTTTGCTGCCAGAATCATAAATCTTGTTTGGTTTATGCAAAGTTCAATATATAAAGGCCATCATATGCTAAGTTCGACTTATTATCAGTCAAAAGACCGAATGAGATAACAACAAAAAATCCTTTGTACACATGTTTCTATAGCTTGTTGACAGCATTTCTAACACAAAAGAAACTCTTAAAGAAACATATCATCATTTTATGTATGTACACTACAATACCCTTATTATATGAATCAATTATGCAAAAATTTCACGAAGTAAAGCCAACACACTGATAATTACTCTCTTGCCAATATAATGAGTTTCCCACTTATATATAACAAAAGACACAACTAGATGATCATCACTCAACAACCAGCCCAACATATTTCCTTAAATAAGAAGCTATGAGGAATTCAGTATGGTATAAAGATGACATGTGTCTATATAAATCATAGATGCACTCCTTGGCCAACTGACAATTGTCTATAATCAGAGAAAATGCAACTGGTAAGAATTTGAAGCATATAAGAAGAAAAAAAAGATTCATTTTAATCACAAAACTACTTGGCCAAAGCAATCCCATGATGACCGTAAAATGTCAAATCCATTACATCATTTGTATCCAACATGCTAGTCATTAACTTTTCGTTATAATTAGAGAGTTTTATTTCCAAAAGGTTCATAACATTCATAACAATGGGAGCAAGATAGAGAAAGGTTCAACTGAACATACCAGGCAGTAACTTGTCCCAGTAGACCATGTCCTCGAGGATTCCTTCAGCCACCTTCATGTTAGTAAAACAGCCCTTGTCTGTGGCCTCCTTCATCCAGGCATCCCACTTGGTGTCATCCATGTTAAAAACTCATTGTTCTTGATCTTCTTGTCAACATATTCCCCTCGCATTGTAGAGGTCATTCAGCTCCTCATCGGTATCGTGCAGCTCCTCAAAATCAGATTCAAAGTCTCGGTCACGGACTTCAGGGAGTGGCTCGCTACGCAGCTCATCAATAAGGTCATCATCAGTCTCACTATGGGCACCTGTGAGACTCCGCTCAAGGACAACCTCAGCGACGGATGGTAACTCTGCCTCTTCATCCACCCCATAGTAAGTCTCCAACCTCTTCTTCAACTCTACAACCAGAGACATCGTAAGGACAGACCAACAGGATTCTTATGCATGACACCTTTTAGGTTTCTATGCGATAGCATTGCAAGCAGGGCATTATGCGTTAATGTGGAGCAAAAGTTTTGTCGACGCATCATTTGGTCGAACAGGTGACGTGCATGCGGCAGGCTCAGAGTGCCGTTACGAGCAGGCGATGTGTGAGGGATGGCGTGGACACTTCGAGATCTACAGCAAAGAGACTATGTCCGAGTCCGGATGAAATGCAAATGAATGGCATTAGAAATTGAGTACGCGGTGCTCCTTCTTCGATTAGACCAAGAAGGGAGGATGTGACAGAGAGTACCTGTGTTAGAGACGTCGGCAGCAGGCGGGGGAGGCGGCGGCGGCGAGGGGGCAGGAGGCGAGGCGGCATCAGAAAGGAGGCGGCGGGAAAGGAGGAAAGGGAGCTTGGTGGCGATGGCGGGTTTGCGAGGCAGGGGAGCGAAGAGGCTCTGGGCATGGGGATGCAGGTGGGAGAAGATCCGCCTCATCGCGCCGGCGGCCGGGAAGGAGAAGACACACCGCCAGATCAAGGGGGAGGGGAGGGGGCGTCGTCGAGGTACTCCAAGCGTCGCGGCGGCGGCCGGTAGGGACGGGAAACACCGACGCGGCTATCGGCGACGGCGGCGGAGTTTGTACGAGTCGCGACTAGGGCGGATATGGGCTGGCCCGTGAGATTGGTTATTCCCAGTTTGCTTGACTCACGGTTGGATACGAATTGGACGGCTCCGATGCGTGACTGGAGAGACAAGTCGTTTATGCGACTTCGATCATTCCCGCAGATTGGAGCCGTGCGGTGAATTAGGAGGAAAAGGGTTTAGGGTTTCTGATTGGGCCCAGCTGGCGGTCGGAGAGGAAAATACAAAGTGTTTATTGATATGGTAAAACTTAAAATAAATCGAAATGAAATCAAACAGCGTTTCTCTGTAGTTTATTCTAGCTCTGCTTATATTTCTATAAGACTAGAACCTGGATGAGACATACTTATTCTATGCTTTTACTTCTCTAATAACACGTACTTCCTCTGTTCCAAATTGCAAGACATTCTAAAAATCTTAGAAAGTCAAAAAAATTCAAAGTTTAACCAAAATTATAGAAACAATTATAAAGATTCATGACATCAAATAGGTATACTATAAAAATATTATAAAGAAAGAATATAATGATACTTATGGCCTGTTGGATCCCATTCTCATACTGATCCAAACAATCGAACTCTTGAATGAACTAACAACTAATTCAAGTCTCAACTAGTTGTTAGTTCATTAGTCCATAAAATCAACTATCGAGGAACAAGTGAGTTTACTAGTTGGCTAATCACTAGTTCATGCGATCCAAACATACCCTTAGTTTTAATTCTAAATATTATTATGTTATCATTTAAATTTGGTCAAAGTTTAGATGCTTTAAAGATTCGTATAATGACTCACAATTTGGGATGGAGAGATTAGTATAATGCAATTGCTATCATGCTTGGAGCATACAAGAGGCATGGGTTACATGTAAAACACACATATCTACCAGGTATGTGAGTCTTTTCTAAGCCCTTGTTTGGGAATTGGGACCACACCGACGTGGTTTATACGCGGAATACGCAAAAAAAAAAGTCGCCAAACAGCTCGCGATTGTCGCACGCCCGTCGGCCACCCACAATGCAAAACACGACATAATGAACGTTGAGCAAACTCGCAGAAGCGGGCGGGAGCCACGTTGTGCTTACTTATCCTGCTCACGGTTCCAAATAGGGCCTACTCCCTCCGTCCCTTTATGTATGTCGCCCGGGAAGCGTGTCTGTGAGGGAAACACGGTTTTCTAGAGACAAACATTTAGGGACAGAGGGAGTAATTAAGAGAGAGCTTGTTATAGCTTTGTCAATCATGGAATGAGCATCTCTTTTCTTACCATACAAAAATATTTATAGTTTCTACTTAACGCTACTGCTTACGACTTTTAAATATCCTAGAAAAACATACATGAACAATAAACATGAGATCACAAATAAAACATAGAAGACGTGATGGCATTTTGGTAAATGAAAAACAGAAAAAAAAACTATCAAACGTTCTGCAGCCTGCAGGGCGTGGGACTACTGCGGGCAGCTGCCAGGCCTGCACAGCGTACGAGAGAGCTGCATGGAGCCACGGGCGGTGGGACTGTGTGAGTGTGTGACCCGCGACCGGCTCGGCGGGGCTCCCAACATGCAGCCTCTCCTCGTCACCACCGGATCTACTGGCATGGCCTACGGTGACGCTGGAGGGCGGCTACGGCTGGCCTTGTCTAGATTGCTAAAATTTCTAACCTTTTTTTACTTTCTCTTCATCATATCATATTAAATACACCAAAAGCATATATATTTGAAGTATTAAATGTAGGTAAAAAAAAAATAACTAATTACACAGTTTAGATGTACATCGGTGAGGCGATTCTTTTTGAGTCAGATTCTACTCCATGATAGGATGATATTTACCACTAACAAACATCACGTGGTACAGTATACGATGTGACATTCAGTTACAATTTTTAGCCATCTATGCAATCGGGGAGGCGGTGTGGGCGGGTGTGGGCGGCGCAGGCGACAAGCTCTAGGCTGCACGCGGCGTCGAGAGGGCAGCAACGACGGGCTTGCGCGCCACGGCCGCGCAGTGGCGAGGTGTTCTCCACGCAGGAAATGCGCCTCCATTCGCCCTTGGACCCTTGGTGTAGGAGCGGCCGACGTAGTTTTCGGTGGAAAAACGAAATTTGTTTTCTTTCTTCATGATTTTGAATGTCAAATCAGTTTTTTATTAGGACTTGCTTGGATTAAAAATAATAATAATTAGCTGCTAATAAGTGACAGTCCAGCTAATAGTTTGATGAATGTTAATGTTCTGTTTTAGATTAATTAGTTTCTAATAATTAGTTCCACTACTACATGATTTCTGTTTTGTGACATTTTTTCATTCACCGTAGCCGTTTTCTTATAACCGCCACGAATGAAAGGCCATGAGATGGATTTGGCCCCTGCCGCCCTAGCGTGGCGGACAGCTCAATCCGGAATCGTTGTGCCTAGGGTTCGTCGATCCGGCAAGCACGGGCCACCACAAGTGCGGATCAAAGCCACCGCTCGCTGATCGGGCCACCCACTCGCCCCGGATCCCGTCGTTCATCATCGGTGGTGGTGGAGGTGCAGAGACACGCTACAACCATGTCGTATGAGGAGGCGCCGTAGCGGATCGTCAACCACATCCACACCGAGAAGGAAGAAGAGGAGGCTTCGAAGGTGGAAGACGACGCCATCGTGGGAGGAGGTGAGCTTGTGTCGGCCGCCAAGGCGACATAGCTGCGCGCGCCGGCATCCATGCGCGGCCGCACGCCTCCGCGCGCTCCGCCCCGCCACATGGCGGGCATGGAAGGAAGCCTCCGTGCACGGATCGGCCCGGTCGAGGTGCTGGCACCGTGGTCATGGAGGGAGGAAGGGGAGAACCGGGCGTGGGGTGGGCATTTTAGTGAGCTTGGGTAGTCATAGGTCCGGAGGGGAGGGAGGGGAAGGTCGCGTGGGGTGGGTTTTGCGATTGACCAAGGTTAATCGAGGCATTAAACATGTACTAATAAAATAAAAAATACTTTGAATTTTTAAGTAGTGTTCTTGGATCTAAACAGGTTTGACTAATATTTTAGCTAATTATTAGCTGTATGTGCCAAGTATTTCGCTACTTGAAACGAAGGGATGGCAGCTAATAAAAGTCATGATTATTAAATAGGTCAACTAACAACTATTTCATCAGTTGAACAAAACTAGCTAATAATAATTGTTAATATTAGTTGTTGCTTACTCCCTCTGTACCACAAGGACTATCATCGGAAGTAGTATTTTGAACGTCCGCATTCACACGGCATGACATGCATCTACCCACCCTGTGTCCACGTCCATTGAATGACCGGTGAACCCGCTAAAAAGCTACAACAACACACTCAATGGGAGTAGCATTTTGAATGTCTGCATTCACACGGTTTGACATGCATTTACCTACCCATGTGTCCACGTTCATTGAATGACCGGTGAACCCATTGAAAAACTACACCAACACACTCAATGGGAGTAGCATTTTGAAGGCATTCACACCTTTTGACATGCACCTACCTACCTACCCCTGTGTTCACGCTCATTGAATGACCGGTGAACCCGTTGAAAAAGATACAACAAGACACTCAATGGGCCCAAGGGAGTACTAGCTAACAAGTAACAACCTATTTGATTCATTATTATACTACTAGTTAATGAATTCAAACAAGGTCTTAGAACATCTTCGATAGTTTTAAAAAGTCAGTCGGTAAACTATTGAGTTTTGGATTTGGAAGTGACTAAAAAGTTAGGAGCATATTTGTTGGCTTCCTCTAATAATTTTCAAATTCTCCCCTAAGGTAAATCTATATCAGGTATCCGAAATCATTTCTATATTAACCTGGTCATTTTTATATTTTCTTTCTCTCTTGTACATGTGTATCGGAACCTGTTTCTTATCCTTTCCATGTCTTTCGACCTTAGATTTGTGTGATGGATACACACGTGTATTTATCCGCGCCATTTTTCTAAGTGCTAGAAAAATTGGAGGTGACGTTGAGAGTTATTGGGGATGCGTTTTTTAATTTTTAAGATATTTCCGAGCAGCGGCGGCAAGGCGATGGCAACGACGTCGCGATGGAATAAGGTCTCCTAGGTTCGTTCCCATCCCGTCACCGCTTCGCTCGGGCATCGGCGACAAGCCTATGGAGGAGGGTCTCCACGCGGAGCCCGTGTTTTTGGAGTCGGTCGGCGGTCGCGTTGCTTTTGGCGGCGGCGATTTAAAGCCGACATTGTATTTCAAGGATGCGATCAAGGCGGTGGATGTCGTGGATGAAGGGTGGATGGAACGAGCTCGACTATGTGGCGGTGGTCGCCGATGGCGAGTTTTCATCCAAGGTCGATGGAGCTCGGGCGTGGACGGCCAATGGGCGTTTAGCAACAACTTATGCTCGTCTGAGCTTATGAGCGTCTATGGTGTCCACCTCAAAGCCGCCAGCGTGCGGTGGAGCTTCTTTCAGCCTCGGTTTTAACGACGATATTAGTTTATAATTTTGGTATTTGTTGATGTCCTTAGGTTTGAACAACCGTCCTGCATATCTTCTACGGAGTACAATGTTCTTGTATTGTATTTGTACTGCTTTAAAAACACTTGGAGATGCTTTAGTTTACATGGCAAGCAATTAAATTCATAGAAAATTAGAAACTGCATGTTGCGATTTAGGGACGAGGCGCTCCGTACGCGTTCTACCTACCCAGCGGCCAAATCCCAGGGACCAGAGGATTGATTGATCCAGTAAAAAAAACAGAGATGGGACCGAAAGGCACGACGCAGACGGAGGACTTTTGGAAGGGGAAGAGACAAGGGTGGTGGGTGGGGCCGTTCAGTATCAAAAGACGTGAGGTATACTACCTTTTCCGAGGTTCCTCCTGCTGGAGCACGGCCACAGCGTGTCCTTGTGCGTGTACAATCTTTTGTTTTTTCCTTTTTTTTTTTCCTTCGGTTTCCTTTTGCCTCATCGGCTGCGCCTCTGCCTCTGCCTCGCCTCTCTTTCAGTCAGCAATAAAAGCGGACGGACCTTCGTCAGCCAAACACAGCTTGCTCGCGCTCGCCTTCCGCACTCCTCCGTCCGTCCCCGGCGGTTTCTTCGCCGTTCCCGTGACTGTGACTGAACCGTTGATCCCTAGGCCACTTCTATCGTTACCAAATCCCATCCCGACTCCAAGTGGCTGGGTGGCGGCGGCGGATTTTTGGGGCCAGCCGGCGGCGAGCGCGGGGTCTCCAGCGAACGCGCGGGCGAGCAGCTGCGCGGGCGAGCCAGGGCTGCTGCGCAGGCGCGGCGGCGGCCGAGCGCAGGCGGCGGCGGCGGCTGTACGGGCGCGGCTCCGGCGGTTCTGCAGCCCGGCGGGGTCGGTACTCAGCAGGAGCCATCAATGGCAGAGGCAAATGAAATCCTCTCAAGTCCAGATGGAACACTAGGCAAGTTTCTGCCCTGTTTTTTTCAGTTCTTCTCCTTCTCAAGTCCAGATGCATTGTGGATTGTGAACTTATTTGCTTGTACCTTGTATGCCTTCAAGGCTATGGATTGCACTGTGAACTCATGGATAATCTTTTTATCACTTAGCTTTGTCATGTATCAATGTATCATATATGCATTCAAGTTAAAACATGTTTTCATGTTCCCTGTTAGCAGCCTAGCGCTACAGCGCTATGCGGTGAATAGCGCCCAGAGAGGGCTGCCGCTGTTTTTGAATAGCCCGCGATAAAAAAACGTGGGGCTGGGCCATGTAATGAATGCTCGATTCCAGCTGATACTGCTTCGATCGCGCTAATGTGGGTGAATCGGAGGTTTTGACCAAGGGTTCGGATGAGGTGGTACTTGGATCGGAGTGGGGGTTCGTGACTTCGGTTGAGGATTTTGGGAGGGTTTGGGAGCTCAAGCGCTGGGCATTAGCTATGCCATTCGTCTTGAGTCAACTTTTTAAATTATTACCTCCTTTGCCTGTGTATATAATTTGTGGGTTATTATTAACCCTTATATGCATTTGGTTTTGGGACTACTAATGATGGATGGATTTATGTTGATCTCTCTTGATAAATTATTGTTGCATTAGCAGGAGACATCAATAGTTTGAAGAGGCCAGCCAACTCATCGCCTCTGGAAGAGAAAGCAGGCAAAAATAAACGGCAGAAAAGGGAATGCCAGGATTTCTCTCCCAGAAGGTTCTGTACATTTGATCAAGGAGTTTCACTGTTATACATTCAGGGGTACAGAGTATCATATGATGGTTGTGCCTTGTGATGTTGAATTGATCAGGTACCAGCTTGATGTCTATGAGGTTGCTAAGAGGCAGAACACAATTGTGATGCTTGACACAGGAGCTGGGAAGACAATGATCGCCGTCATGCTGATCAATCATTTTGGGAAGATCAGCAGAGCAAATAATGATCAAAAGCTCATCATATTCCTTGCGCCAACAGTTCAACTCGTCACACAGGTGGTTTCTACCAAAAACTGATGATTCTAACTGAAATGAAAGAAGTTTGCGCTGATATTATCTGTAACAGCAATGCGAGGTCATTAAGACCTACACTGATTTTGAGGTGGAGCATTATCATGGTGCAAAGGGTGTTGATCAATGGAAGGCTCATAGCTGGCAACAGCAACTCTTAAAATATCAGGCAAGTTTTATCTTTTTCTCATTCACATTGATTCATTTATTATAAAGGAAACGATCCTCCCAAATTTGTGGCAGTGCTGTTTTGCACTCTTCTGTTAATTAGATTAGATTTGCTGACTGCAGATGTTTAGCTCTTCATTTACTCTACTTGGGTTTAAAAGATCATGACATGTACTGTATGGCATGATATATTTCTTCTAGCTTATGTGCATATTGATTTTTTCTGATCTTTTTGCTGCAAATTTGACCTGTAAAGCCTTTTTTTTGTCTCTGTGTATCCACTCTTATTTTCCCCCTTAGTAATTTTTGAAGATATGGTTGTCCAATCTTCCTTCACAGAACCTTTAATAATTTTGGTAACAAAAAATTATGTTCCTAGATTAAACATTAAAGAAAATTACTGCAGCAAAGTTGCAGATTCCTAGTTGTGATGCTCCATTTACTTGACAGCCCCCACGAAAAATTGCAGGTTATGGTCATGACACCACAGGTGTTGCTAGGCGCTTTACGCCAAGGTTTCTTGAGCCTGAACATGGTTAGTCTCATGATATTTGATGAATGCCATCACGCAACTGGTAACCACCCATATACTAGGATAATGAAGGTATTCTGAAAAAAGAACACTTTCTTGTAATACGTACAAAGTTACAAATTACTTTCCTTTTCTCCTGCTCGTTTTTAATTAGTAGTTTCTGTTATTTTGCCCTTTTGAACAGGAGTTTTATCACGTATCAGAGCATAAACCAAATGTCTTCGGTATGACGGCCTCTCCTATCATAAGAAAAGGCAAGTATTAATGATAATTAATGTTCTTTTTCTTTCAGACATCACAAAATTCCTGATCTTTTATCTAACATCTTCAATGGCAAGCTAATGATCTTTCTCAAAAATGTAATTGAGCGATGATTACTAAATTGAATCATGATGGCTTGTAATAACATTATTGAGAAATGTGATGATTATGTTGGTGGTGGCTTGGCTGTACCAAAATATCACAAATGATGACATTTTGGTCACATACTAGCCTGTCATGGCCAAGTGAAATAGATAGGACTGGTTGTATATCCATCAATTAAATACAATGTCACACAGTTCTATGTGTTCATTAAAAAAAAGTGGAAAAGATAGAATTCCATAGAGGAATTCCGAGGGTATAATCTTTATATGTAATTCCACTATATGTTGTTACTCCCTTCGTTTCCAAATTGTAAGTCACTTTGACTTTTTTTGGTACATTCATTTTGCTATGTATCTAGAATCTAGATATAATAATACGTCTAGATACATAGCAAAATGGATGAACCAAAAAGTCAAAGTGACTTACAATTTGAAACGGAGTGAGTAATTCTTAATTCTTGCAATTTTGTTTGTTTCCTACCATGGATTTTGTACCTTCACCATCTAAATATTTGGTTATGTTTTCCATTTTATTTTTTCTTCTTGCAGGGGTATCTTCTGATTTGGATTGTCAAAATCAGCTATCTGAGCTGGAAAAATATTTTAGATTCCAAGGTATGTCCCATTTTTACTACTTTATTTATAGTTATACTGCTTGTGTGTACAAGCTTCTTAGATTATCCAGGACAGTGTTGCTGTGTGATCATTCCAATTTATCTAAGGAACCTTACAGACATGGCATATTGAGATGCGTGGTTTACATCTATAGGCTACAAGATGAAAATTGCTTACTTGTATGCTCCTATTTAGATCCATCTTTTTAGGTGAAACATGTCCAGTTTGCCCTTACACTACAGGAAAATGCCATTAATTGCTCCTATTTACACTGTAACGCAGATACATGTTGTGGTGGATAGAGAAGAGATAGAACTTTGTGTTCCTTCTGCAAAAGAAGTGAACAGATACTATGAGCCGAGAACTGTTTCTTTTGAAGATTTAAGTGAAGAACTGGAAATTTTGTGTTCCAAGGTTTCATACTCTTCAATTCCTGGCTTTCTATTTGAGTCTTTACAAAATCTTATAAGATCAATGTCTAAAATCAGCATCTTTTTTATGTGTGCAGTACGATGGGCTGATCGTACAATTGCATAACAGGCCGACCAATCAGTACAAAGATGCTGATGAAATAATAAAAGAATCACGGAGACGTCTCTCAAATTCTTTAGCAAAGATTTGCTATTGCCTTGAAGATGCTGGTCTTCTTTGTGCTAGTGAGGTATTACTTAGATTGGTTTATAAGCTATTAATGTTTGTCCTTGTTCTTTTTGTCTTTAGTGTTAAATTGCTTTTTGGCCTTTTCCTTTAATTTTTACAATTCCATGGTACTTATTTAGATAATTTATTTTTCTCTTAGGCCACTAAAATCTGCATTGAAAGGGGGCAGAGAAAAGGTTGGCTGAAGGGGGGCAGTGACACCACTGATCAGCAAAGTGATCCAAATGGACCAATCCTGTTTGCAGAAATTTCTATGCTCCATATGAAGTTCTTTCAGGAAGCGTTGGATATAATCGACAAAGACCTCCAACAGCAACAAGGTATGACTGTGAAGGTTAAACTAATTCAATGAAGTACTAATTGTTAAAATGTAGCATTGCAACATCCTATATATTAAGTATGATGCATCGGTGATGATTCCCTGACATTTCAGGAATTGATGCGCTTCTGAACTCAGAAAGTGGATGTGTGGAAGCAACAAAGATGGGCTATATTTCACCAAAGCTCTATGAGCTCATGCAAATATTTCTCTCTTTTAGGTGAAGTGTTATCAACTTTACCTATTCATTTTCAACTATGTGCCTTTACACTGACATGACATACATCTGTGTCTAACAGTGACTCCGATAATGTCCGATGCCTTATTTTTGTGGATCGAAAGATTAGTGCTAGAGTTATTGAGCGGACGTTGAAGAAAATAGGCCGACTCTCATGTTTCAGTGTCTCTTTTCTAACTGGAGGGAGTTCTTCAGTGGATGCACTCACCCCTAAAATGCAAAAGGATACGCTGGATTCATTCCGCTCTGGAAAGGTACTTGACATCTGTCAACATTTGTGTAAATTGAAACATAGTGCTTAACTTCTCATGATCTGACATTGTTTTCTTTCCCCCTGAAAAATAAAATGTAGGTCAATTTACTGTTTACTACAGATGTTGCAGAAGAGGGTATACATATTCCAGACTGCTCGTGCGTAATAAGATTTGATTTGCCAAGGACTACACGCAGCTATGTGCAATCACGTGGAGCCCGAGCCCGACAGAGGGACTCTCAGTACATACTAATGATTGAACAGTAAACCCTTTACTTCATAGTGTTGTCTAAACTCTAAACTACTTATACTTGTGATGGTACTATGATTGCCATGATTATAAAACGATTACAAAAAGCCATACTGTTAATGTTCTTTACAGGGGGAATGTGAAACAAAATGATTTAATATCTGGGATTATGAGAAGTAAGGCCTCAATGGCTGAGATTGCTTCAAACCGAGAGCCTGAGGATTCACACCCCAATTTCTTCCCCACTGAAGAAATAAATGAATACCATATAAGCACAACAGGAGCCAAAATAACTACTGATTCTAGCATCAGTGTTCTCAACCAGTACTGTGACAAGCTCCCGAAGGACAAGTATGGTGATTATATTTCCTTTTTGTCCTTTTGCATGGCTATACAGATTATATACGTTTAGAAATTCTGCCATACCAAATTTCTATTAGGTATTTTTTATTTTATTGTGTAGGCTCCCAACCCATTTTCTGACTTTCTTGCTCGTGTTGAAGGTACTACACCCCAAGACCCAAGTTTCAGTTCACCCATTATGGTGATGGTTATGAGTGTACTGTAACACTACCATCCAGTGCCATGATTCAACTTTTGGTAGGTCCCAAAGCAAGAAGCATGCAAAAAGCAAAGCAGCTTGTTTGCCTTGATGCTTGTAAGAGGCTGCATCAACTCGGAGCACTTGATGACCATCTTTCTCCATCAGTTGAAGAGCCGCCTCTGGAAATTTCAAGCAAGTCTAGTATCTCGACATCTGGTGCAGGTTTAGGTATATGATTGTCAATTCCTAAAGTGATATATCACATACTCCTGATGTTCCAAATTATAGGTTATTTCAACATTTTCTGAGTCGAACTTCTCCAACTTGACCATGTTTATACAAAAATACATCATCTACATCATGAAATTAGTTCCATTAAATCCACCATGAAATATGTATTGATAGTGCATTCATTTGGTGTGTAGATGTCAATATATTTTTCTAGAAACTTGGTTAAAGTTATAAATTTGTCTTGCAACAAAGCTAAAATGGCATGGAATGTGTGGAGTTATTGTTTGTAGTGATTATGCACAATGAATCTGATTTGTAGTATTTATTTATTTTTTATTTACTATAAATAATAAAAAAAGTATATCTAATGACGGTTTCTTCTTTCATTCTCAAAGGTACAACTAAACGGAAAGAGCTGCATGGTACAACCAAAGTTCTTTCTATGTCTGGCTTTTTGGGGTTCAGATAAAAGTGTTACTAAGCTTCAAGGTTATAAGTTGAATTTTATTTGTGATCAAGTTGGTCAAAAATACTCTGAATTTGTCCTTTTAATCGATGCAAGTATTGCAAAAGAAGCTGCTACTTTAGATATTGATCTATATTTACATGACAAAATGGTAAAAGCATCAGTTTCCCCCTGTGGACCTTTGGAGTTGGATACTCGACAGGTTTGGTCAAGTGCTCACCTATTTTTTTTTTAGATAATATTTTTTTCTTACCTGAAATATTTCTTTTCTGTCTCTCTTAGATGGAACAAGCAAAACTATTTCAAGCACTTCTCTTTAATGGTTTGTTTGGAAAACTGTTCGTTGGATCAAAAGCATCAAAAACGCCAAGGGAGTTCATTATTAAGAAAGATGATACGTTTCTTTGGAATAAAGAAAATATGTATTTGCTTTTACCTGTGGATTCTACTCTGAATTCTCATAAAAGTGTTTGCATCAATTGGAGTATAATTGATGTTGCGGCTGCAACTGTTAGACTCATGAGGAGCATTTATTCAGGTGACAAACCGAACCTAATTGATAAACTTGATCATGAAAAAATGGTGAGGATCTTATTTGTTTGGCCAACAAGTCATGCAAGGCTCATGATCTGAAAAATATGGTTGTTCTAGCCATTCACACTGGAAAGATATATACTGTTTTTGATGTATCTGATTTACATGCCAATAGTAAATTTGATGGTACATCTGACAAGAAAGAAGCGAAATTTCAGACATTCGCAGAATATTTTGAGAAAAAGTATGTTAGATCTTTTACATATTCATATGCTTATTCAAGAATACAGAGCTAATAAACACTAAACTAACACACTTTATTTACAGGTATGAGATAGTTCTGTGTCATCCTTTACAACCATTGGTAGAGTTGAAACCCACCCATAATCCTCACAATCTTCTTTCCTTAAAGAATAGAAACGAAGGTATAAATTATAAACTTGAACTCTTTTTTTTTTTTTTTTAAACACGAAAGTGGTAATTTTGTATAATGAGATACTAATTGTTTATATATTTTTTTTTGTAGGCAATACTGTGGAAAATAAAAATAGGGCGAACAGTCGTGTTCACATGCCTCCAGAATTACTGATTCCTCTTTATTTAACTGTTGATGTTTTGAGAGTATTTTATTTGTTTCCATCTCTCATGCATCGTCTCGAGTCACTAATGCTAGCCAGCCAATTAAAAAGTGAAATTGCATACACTGATTCTGATATATCAAGCTTCGTGGTATGATATTTATATTTAATATTATGTTATTCTTTAAAATGTAATTTGACAATCCAATTCTCTACACTTTCTCATATTTTTATTCTTTAAAATGTAATTTGACAATCTAATTCCCTACACTTCCTCAGATTTTGGAAGCTATTACAACACTTAGATGCTGTGAGGACTTCTCTATGGAGCGTTTAGAGTTACTGGGGATTCTGTTCTTAAGTATGCAGTGAGTGCCCATCTTTTCATGACATTTCTTAATAGACATGAGGGGCAATTATCGTCCAGAAGGCAAGAAACAATATGTAATGCCACACTTCATAGGTTTGGTACTGAACGCAAAATACAGGTAATTTCTACTACATTTTGCTTTTAAAAAAAATTAGCTATAATACTAGTTTAGTTTTAATTAACTTTGTTATTATCAAATGTTATCCATAGGGTTACATACGTGATGCTGCATTTGATCCTTGTCGATGGCTTGCTCCTGGACAGCTGTCCAGCCGTCCCTGTCCTTGTGAATGCCCTGTAAAATCTGAGGTTATAACTGAGGATATTCATAGTATTGATGACAAATCTATAATTATAGGCAAGGCGTGTGACAAGGGACACAGATGGATATGTTCGAAAACCATCTCTGATTGTGTTGAGGCTATAATTGGGGCCTATTATGTGGGAGGGGGATTAAAAGCAGCTTTTGCTGTTCTCAAATGGTTGCAGATTGAGACTGAAATTGAGGAAGAGCTCATTATGGAAGCCCAGTCGAGTGCTTCAGTGCGAAATTATCTTCCAAAAGTTGATCTAGTTGAATTGCTTAAAGCAAAACTAGGATACACCTTCCAAGTGAAAGGTTTGCTAATAGAGGCTCTCACCCACCCATCACAGCAAGAATCTGGAGCAACATACTGCTACCAGGTATTATTGATATATATCTTGAACTTACCTAGTTTAAGGCTTTTTATTCTATTTCTCATTTTCTCTAACGGAAGACGTTTTACTTTCAGCGCTTGGAGTTCCTTGGTGATGCAGTCTTGGATATTTTATTAACTCGCCATTTGTTCTTTAGTCACAAAGACGCAGATGAGGGAGAGCTGACAGATTTACGGTCTGCATCTGTAAATAATGAAAATTTTGCACAAGTTGCGGTAAAGCACAATCTTCATCAGTTTCTACAACATTCTTCTGGGTTACTACAAGACCAAATCACTGAATATGTGAATAGTCTGGAAGGTTCATTCATGGACAGAACCAGCCTATTATCCAGTGGACCATCACGGGGACCGAAAGTATGTTTTCTCTTCCTCTCTGTACACCAGTGCATATGAGATTCCAGATCCCATGAATGGCATGTGCTTTCGTTTAGGAGTAGCATATTAGTGCACTATTTGTTGACATCCTTTACAGCCCGTTGGACTTCGATGGTAGAAACTAGGAAATATATCCGGTTCTACATGCTTTTCATGTAGTTTGAAATTGTCAAGTGTTGAAATCTTGAAAGTAAAGGCTGTGCTCAGCTGCAAATTTTTGCAGCTGCTGGAGCAGCCATGGCTGCAAACACCAAATAGATTGCTATTGTTTCAATAACAGCTACATGCACCTACAGCCTACAGCCACAGCCTAAAAACCACGCTGATCAAGCCCAAAAAATGCAAAATATGATTGGTAGTTCCACCATGAAGTAATCCCCATTTTTGGCTGACCCCAAAGATAGTGTTGAAATATGGTTCTTAAAACCTTTGGTTGAAACATTTGTTTTTAATCTAGAATGACATTTCACTTTGTCTTATGTCACACAGGTTCTAGGTGATATTGTAGAAAGTATTGCAGGTGCTATTCTTATTGACAGCAAACTTGATTTGGATTTAGTTTGGCGGGTTTTCAAACCTCTTCTTTCCCCAATTGTCACACCTGAGAATTTGGAGTTACCCCATTCAGAGAACTTAATGAATGGTGTGACAAAAATGGGTACTTTATTGGAATTAAATGTGAAAATCGAGGAGACAACACAACTGCTATTCTTAACTTACAACTCAAGGAATTGATTCTTGTGAGGCAAGGTTGTGGGAAGAACAAAGTAGATGCTAAAGCACACGCAGCTTCCTTATTGCTCAGGGATTTAGAGGTACTTCCTTTTATGCTTCGTTCTTTTGGTAATTCATGCTACAATGCTGGTTGATTTGGGGCATTAGCAGCTCAACATGTATTCATGTTGACAGGAAAAAAAAGGACTTATAACTTCAAAGAATGCAAGCAAAATGGAACAATTTCAAAAGAATTCTGGCGCTATTGCAGAACATTGCAACAACTTGTCTGATGCTATGGACACACAAAATGTAGCACTATCTAAGCAAAAGGAACTAACTGTGTCAAGTACCGCTCCTGATAAACCATGTACGTTTTTGTCTCAGTTGTTTTGCTTTTCATCCTATATATTTGTCAGGTCAATATCTATGCATCATACAAAAATTCAAATTAGTTCATGTACGTTTTTGTCTCAGTTGTTTTGCTTTTCATCCTATATATTTGTCAGGTCAATATCAATGCATCGTACAAAAAATTCAAATTAGTTTAACCATTTTATCTTATTTGTGCAGTGATTGTGAAGGTTAAGTTGGGTAAAGGAGGTCCTCGTGTATCATTGTACGAGTCATGTAAAAAGCTTCAGTGGCCAATGCCTACGTTTGAATTTGTGAAAGTGGAACCAAGGTAATACTATTTCACATTGGGTTTGCAGTTGACTTGTATAAATAAACAAGTACCTAATCTTTCCTTTTTATTTTTGAAATATAAGTGTGTGCTCCTCTTCCGGCGATTCCTCACAAAAGGTGGCACCCCAAGGATTTGCATTTGCTTCGACAATAAAATTGCATATACCGAATGGCAATGTCATCAGCCTCACAGGAGACGGGCGTGCGGATAAGAAGAGCTCACAGGATTCTGCTGCGCTGCTCATGCTCTATGAGCTGCAGCGGCAAGGTAGATTCGAAGTCCAAGAAGTATGAGGAATCACCACGGATTCGTGGTTCCATCACCGAAGGTGTGATACTATCGGCAATTATTGCCTGAGCATCGTGGAATAATGTCATCACCAAACCAGTTGTCCTTAGTTGGCCGGTTGGCTGGTGTAGGAAAATAATGTAGCCATGTAGGTCACTCTTGCGTGGGTACAGACATATTTCCGTTTTTGTATATGCCTCCGTCGTTCGCCCTCGTCAAATAGGTGCAATGCTAAGAGCCTGGGTGGGAGGGCACTGCTGCGTCTATGTACGCTGTGCTGGTGATGTGTTTACACATGCAGTAATAAGCATCACATGGTTTCTAGACTCGGGAAAAATCTATGAGCTAAAATTGTCACCCAAGGCAATGATATGTCTACATGCTAATTTTAACACGAAATTGGTTACTCTTGTCCATATATTTGGCCGTGCTCTGCAAACAGCTTTTCCTATGTCCATATGATGTAGGAACGAAATTGTCAAAGTATAAAAGAAGCACTGCAAACGTTTGCATATCAAAGAATTGAAAGCTGGCAGTGGCCTGGCTCGATCGATCAAGTTGAGATGCGCACGTCCAGAGTGATCATCACCAGCTATACCCATTCAGAATTTCTCCACCTATTCAAAATTTGTTCAAAGCGATGCAGCCAGAATGGAATTTGTGCTTCTGGATCTACAAAAACAGGCAGCGCGGGCAAACAGCCTAGAGTTTGGGCCTTTTGGCAAGGCCAAGTCAACAGTACTCATGCAAAGGCCGCCCAAAGGCCGAACTCCTCTTCGTCTCCCATTCGAAAACACAGGTAGGCAACTCAAAAAAAGGAGGGGCTGCCATTTGCAAGTAAGGGATTGGATTATGTGCTTTTGTTACTTTGAAACAATTGGGTATTGGAGGAAACACAGGTAGGCACAGCCGCACCGCACCGCCCCTAGATAACCCACAACGAACGGGCCAGATCCCCAGGGAACGAATCGGACGGTCCAGACGATCAATCTTCCCTTTAAGAGCGGCCCCTCCCTGTTATTCCCTCTTCCTCAATTCGATTCCGCCGCTAAACCCTAAACCCCGCACCGGCGCCTCCCGATTACCATTCGGATATACCCAAAACTAAAACCTCCCGCCTCGCTCCCACGCGAGTAGGGTTCTGCGCGTCCGCTTCCTCGTCGGCGCAATGGAGTTCTGGGGTAATCACTTTGCACTTTTTTCCCTCGCTATACTGTCCTCGTCTGTTCAGTGCGGCTCGCGGCTCGGTTTTCTCAACGGGCTCCCCTCTGGTCAGTGCGGGAGGGATCGATCGATTTTTAATCTCGTCTTACACGTAGTAGGTGTTTTGCGTTTCTATAGACGCTCCCAGTCTCCCGTTTACCATTAGTGGTCACCATCTATCCGATTGCTTTTGTTCTGTGATACCATGTTCTGATGTCAGTTTATTTTTATGCTTTATGCTACTTTTGGAATTGTACTGAAGTTGCGACGGAGTTAGATTCAGCTCGTTGTGTTGGCTGCAGGCATCTATCATACAAATAGTTTACTTTTTAATTGGGTAAAGCACTCCTGTTGAAGAGTATGTTGTTTCATTGTTTGGATGTTACTTTCTACATTTGTTCTATGAATTTCGAACAAGGATATGTATGAGTCTGTTGTCTCCGTGGATAGGTATCATCGAAGTTTTTTTATTTTTGCATCTTCGAGAATGATTATATTCAGTTGATAGATGTATGGTGGCCACTGCTGAGACTATGTACTGACTCAACCAGGATATTCCACATGTTACTTAGTCACTATCTTCATACTTGGTCAATCTGTTTTGCCATGTGTGAAAGATATGGTCAGATTTCTGTGGTTGTCTGCTAGTCAGTATAGTGCAATTTGATAGATTTCTGTGGCTGTCTGCCATTCAGTATGGTGCAATTTGTTAGATTTCGGTGGCAGCTAACTATTTATAGATAAGGCTTGGTATCTTATTAGCTATCACTGTTTGTTTTCTTGGATTTGGTAGAAAGTGCGTTAAGTACTTTTCTTTTCTTTTTGTTTTTTTCGATTGCAATACTAAATTAAAGAATTGATTTTTATAATCATATATAGGTGAAGAAGTAAAGCCAGGAGCCACGGTTTCTTGCAAATTTGATGAATGTGCTGATTACGTTATCCACTTTTCTCAGGTTTACACACTTTCCTCTTAAATTTTTGGGTTCCTTTGATTTGATTCCATATTGTAACTACAAATGTTGTATGAGTTTGTTTGGTTCCTTGGCTGATTTGATCCTGCATTGTAATTGCATATGAGTTTGTTTAGATACCTTGTCTGATTTGATGTTTTGTTCTATGTTTAGGCTGCACTAGGGGAAACAAAGAAAGCTAGTGAGAATGTCATTTTGTCTGTCAAAATTGACAATAAGGAAATAGTGCTGGGAACCTTATCAGTTGAGAAACATCCTCACATGTCATGTGATTTGATATTTGATAAAGATTTTTGAGCTGTCGCACACTTCAAAAACAGCTAGTGTTTTTCGTCAGTGGCTACAAGTCGCCTGTTTCTTTGCTTCAATATCCTTTCTTATGATTTTCAAGATTTATGCCCCTTTCTTATGATTATGAAGATTTATGATTTTTAAGATTTCTGTTTAAAACTATGCTTTGTTTCATGGTAGCTCTATTTTCCTTAACCATCGTTGATTTTAATCACGTCTGATTTTGAAGAGCTAGAAACCGATCAAGTTCCAATGCATAATAAGAAACTTGGTAAGTGGTTTCTTTTTTCTATTGCATTATAAACTTTATTATGCATAATGAGTGTACAAAACAAGTTTTATTGCATGAGTGTCGCTTACTTTTGGTTTTGTTTTTTCAAGAAACTTCTACGGCAAAAGTTCCCATGAAGGCTGTTATGAAAGTTGAATCATCATCATCTGATGATGATGATTTCACTGATAGTGAGAGTGATAGTGAAATGTCTGGCGACGATGACTCCAGTGATGAAGATGAATTGTCAAGTGGTGCAGATCCTAGTGATGATTCTGGTTCAGAAGAACAGACTCCTACCCCAAAGAAGGTGAGCAATAAGTAATTATTTTCCTCTGGCGCTTATTGCAGTCATGTCTCACCCTTTGTATTTTGTTTATATTCTTTAAATTGTAGACTGATGTAGTAGTTGCCAAGAAGAGAGCAATTGAAGCTGAGGCACCTTCTGGTAAGAAGGCTAAGTCTGAACAATCTGCTCAGAAAACAGGTGAGCTACTCCTTTTATGTTCATAAAGCTGAACTAATGTTCATGTAAGGGGTTAACATGTGAAGTCTCAACTCTTTTTATGTTATAATAAATAATGGATGTGTAAGGTTTAATGTGATGTTTAATTATATTTTCATTTACCTAATATAAAGCTCAACTAATGGATGTGTGCAAATGTTTATAACTGACTAATGGATGTGTAAGGTTAAGATGTGATGCTTAACTATGTTTTCATTTATACCTAATGTAAAAACTCAACTAATGGATGTGTAATCTTAACATGTGAATGTTTTTAACACTATATTTTCATTTACCTAAGGTGATGTCTCAACTCATTCTGCAAGCAAGACTCCTGCAGCCAAATCTACGAAGACCGCCACAGCTGACAAGAAGTCCCCAAAATCTGGTGGCCATGCCTGCAAGTCATGCAACAAGTGTGTATATAGTTTGTAGTTTGTCTTTTTTGATGAATGGATATAATTTGGTATTATATAGTTTGCTAATACTATCCTTTTGGATCAGATCTTTCAGCAGTGCGTCAGGACTTGAGTCTCATCAGAAGGCAAAGAAGCATGAAGCCTAGAGCATGTGCCACCTTATAGGTTGATCTACTCGAGTTATCAAAATCAGTGGTCTTAGTTTTTGGCATGCAACTGCCAAGTTTGAACTAGCCCAGTAGTCATCCGATTAGTGGTCTTGTTTTTGAACTTGGAAATGTCAAGTTGGAACATACCCAGTATGTCTTGTTAAGAACATGGGAAACGTTAAGGTTAGAACAGGCCATCAGGCCCAGTTTTGGTCGTCGCAGAATGATGCTAATGTTTCAATTGAGTATGTGACCCGTAAGGGAGAATTTTTTTGTAATATTATCTGGTAATGGCCTAGTGCAAATCAGCAGTATCTTTTTCACATTTGGTACTTTTACGGTGTTTGTTTTATGCCTTGCTAATCCACAGCTGTTACTTTTTAGCTATCAGAAAAGTGTGTCCACGCAATTGGCTTGCAGGAATGGGCATAAATTTCGATTTCCTCTGAGAAATTAGAATATAATAATACTATGAGAAACCGCTACTAATTTATCATTCAAAAAATTACCTAAAAATCCAGTATGCCTAGCAAATTAGGCGAACCACGCATCATTCATTCTTGAAGAAAAACTCAATTAGCGATTAGGCAACAGAAAATCCGTTGGAAGATTAAGCTTCACCGTAACGTTGCACTGACATGTTAAAGACGATAGGGTTCAGACATTGTGATGCTTCCTTAGCACTAGCAGAAGGCATGAAACACACTTATCCACAACCCTTTCCAATCGCCTTGTCAATGAATGCTACACTTGCGAATGTCAATGTTTATGGGAAAGAATCACAAAATCGACCATTCGCGAGAAGTTAAAACTGAAGAAAACCGACACATCGGTGACCAAATTCCATTCCAATGCTCTGGTATAGCGAGGAGCTGAGGACCATGCTTCAAAGTACCAAAACATATTGTTGTCACATCTCATATCTGAACAATCCCAACTAAAAACAGTGGAGACTTTTCCTGCAACAAAGCTAATATGTAGACATAGCAAAAGATACGTAAGGGAGAACAACTGTAGCTATATTAAAGCATTAAAAGGGTAACATAATTGCAATTCTCTAGATTCTTTACTAAAAAAGAACAAAACGGCAGGGAACTTCTCAGATATAAGCTGCTGCTATTAGTTCACCTTTCATGTCCAGGACAGGTTACCACATACTATATGCTAAAAGAACTATGGACACTTCACACAATCTCTCGACCACAGGTAGACAAGCAGCTGCAGGAAGGATCACATTTTCAATCTAATATGCTCTAGAGGCAATTACATATAACATTTGCCTGTGCCAGATGACCAATAAGAAACTGAATAAGCCAAAGAACATTGGTATCAACAACTGGGGAAAACACCGCTTTATCCAAGCATGCAAGCTGCAGGCACTATGGGTACGCCACATGAATGAGGAAAAGAGAACAAGGTTTGTTGTCAAGGGTGTCCAAACGTAACATAGCAGGACCCTGGCTACCAAGCTCGTAGCCTAGATCAGTAATGAGCGCTCAATTGTGAGGGAGATGACATTGAGAGAGGAGGGAGATAGAGAAAATTAGTTGTTATTGCTGATCCCAAATGAGGACAGTACACGTCAAAAAGGAAACAACTCCTTAAATCCCTTAATTCTTGCCCCCTTTACTCCTCTTAACTCTTGCCTTCTTGCTGTTGCTACCAGCGCCATCTAGGTGTCTGCGGCCCTGGTCATGCGCTCCCTGTTGGAGTAATGGTGACCCCACATGACTCTTGTTCTGTAAGATATTGACGACGTCTTGAATGTCTTCAGCACGTGCTGCTAGATAAGTTATTGGTCAATCGCATATAAATACATGGTGTAAGAATTATATACGGGAGAACTAGAGGAAAAAAAGCAGGGAGCTGTGGCATTACTCTTATCCAGTCTTTGTCGCTTGTCTGTCAAACTGTTCATCTTCCCAACCAGTGGATCTACCAAAGATGTGACCACAATCCTTTTCTTGTTCATATCTCTCAATTTCTGCTGCAATACCGGTATTGCCTTCACAAGACCTGAGTAACTAGATTTAGTGTAGGTAGAATTGATAAATGGGTAGAAGGTTTATCTAGATTAAGGCTCCATATGAACTTATTTATTTATGTCACACGTTCCATAATAATATTGAGGTTTACATGGAATAAGGAATAAATGACATCAAATGAAAATAAGTGACAGAATCCACAATTTTTGACCAGTTTTCTTGCTAAAGCTAACACATGGAAGAAGAAAACTGCAATGGTTTTCCCCACAATTTAGAGAATTGCAATGTAGTATCAGATTGTCAAACAAAACAAGGCATGGAAGCAAATTTTTAACACAAATGCCTAAGGTTGTCATAACAAAACAACATTTCACCAAGGTCCAGAACTAGCAATGATGCATAATTTATGAGCAGCTTGGAGGCCTGATCAGGTTGATAAAACAGTTAATTCCTTAATTCCTTGCTGTAAGGAAAACCAATAATATTACTTGCCATCAAACATTAAAATTATAGCATTGGTGAACCACATAATCCTGTTCAACTTTAATCACCAGAAATACTGGACAGAAGACAGCACTGATAATCAGAATTGATCAGATGATGTACCCTTCTCAGCATCCTTTTTTTTTTTGTATTCAAATACTAATAGTGCATACTATGTCATACCTTCAAAAATTTTCCTGCACAGATTTGTCTTCAAGCAACTTTTGTATCTCAGAGACAGAGGAATCAAGTTCTCTTTTGTATTTAGTTTGCCTTTCCAATGACAACAACTCTCTTTCAAGATTTTGAGACTCCATGTTAGCCTGGTGAAAAGTAAGATACACTGCAATTGTTACAGAAATCAAGATGTATTATAATCTGATTCATTACGATTAAGGTGCTTACACTTTCAAGCATTCTCCTTAAGGAGTCAAGTTCCAAATCCAAAGCTGAAGTCTCATCTTTCTGTGGTTCTTTTGCACAAGGATTATCCTGGAAAAAAAAAAAAGATTACAAAGTCATTTAAATTACGATAACATGTGAGATGAGGGAATGAAGAAAATGTGAAAGAAAGCATCACCACATTCATTAAAAAAAAAAGACACATGTTTATTGGTTACTGCAACCAACAACAAAAATCAAGCTTAACCGATGTTGCTATTAGATTGGTAATTTTTAAGATCAGTGTGAATAACGGCATTACAATTATGGCATTCACCAGAAAGGCCAGAAACACTCGTTTCAACAACATCAAACTTGCAAGTCTGTAAGAAATTATATTCAGCTAAACAAAACTCAGTATTGCATGCCCCTTCTCAACAAAACTAATCCAGCAGTTTAAAAAGATGCTCTAACGAATATTGAATCGACAACCTCTTCATTTTTGTGACTGCAAAAGCACGTGTGGGCATCTGTAATTAAATGTTACTGTTTGCATCAATAAAGAAGCATCATATTTATAAATTATGAACCTTCATGAACACAAGTGACACTTTTCCACAGTATGAATGTAATTTAAGCATGCTGGAGTCAAATCTTTAACGTTAGGATAAGGTACGTACATCTTTAGGGGCCCACGAAACCTTCGGGTATATCCAAGCAATGCATTAAGCAGAATTTCTCCCAGTTGGCCGTTCTCTTATCCAGTCGATCCCTTACGAGATGGTGAATAGCATTTAATCCCTGCAGAGAAAACATAGAGATACAGTCCTGCTGGTCCAAAAAAAAAAAATGAAGCAAGAATTTGCAGCAAGCAGTAAATGTTATGAGACACCTTTTAGAAGAGAATATGTGATAATAAATGGCAGCATAAGTTAAACAAATTAACTGCCAAATGTACTAAAACATGTTATGGAGCTTGCAATACACAAGTACAATTAACTAAAACATTCAGAGCACCGAAGCATCTAATGGCAATGCTATGGTTGGAAGCTTAGTCCACTGTAGAACACAATGCACATAATGAAGTCATGCATTTTTGGTTTTCTGTAAAGCTCTGAAGACAGGCAGAAACTGAAATGTGCATGGCACTTAGCGATAGCTAATGGTCTCCACCTCACTACATAAAGAACACCCAGGGAAACTGATGACATTCGGGGAATATGAATTCAGATGCAGTGCAGAACAACTTCCACGTTTCGTTTCAACCATATATTCTGGAACTTCATTCAGCATCTATGCTTAAAATCTGGTGGAGAAGACATTTATCGAGGGCATCAGCGCACACCAAGGTACTAAAATATTTAACAAAGTTTAAGGCCTGTTCCCAGATGATTAGCGGGACGGAAGGATTTAACTAGCAAGGAACATGAATTAAACAAGGGCAGACAGCCAACTACCCATTCCATACCCATATCCAAATCCAACCCACGAATTGAGCAGTATCGAATCATAGTGCGGGAATCCGTCGCTTACCCTTTGGAGATCAGTGGCCTTCTCTGCAGCCCTGGCGGCGCCGAGGACCCCTGGTGCGGCCGCTGCCCGTGAGGGGAAAAGCGACGGCAAGGTCGGCGGCGAATGAAGGGAGAGAAATCGAAATCGGGTAAACAGAACACGCGCACAAAAAGATAGGGAGGGAACGTAACTGGAGGCAGTACTCGAAGGCCTGAGCGGTGAAGTCGCTAGTGATGCCGTGGACCTCGTCGACCTGCGGGTTCAGCCCCAGCGCCGCCTCCGCCGCGCTCTCGTCGCCGTCTTCCATCGCCCCGCCGGCTTCTCCTCCTGCAGGGTGGGGAATGGGGGTGGCCTGGCGGGCTGGGTATTCAAAATTCAAAATATATATAGTGGATCTCAACTTACAGCTCGCTGTCTGGATGCTTGCAGATCGCTGCTGCCGCGCCTCCTGCCTACAGCCGCCGCACGCCCGTCGACGCCGGGCGCCGCGCGAAGCTAGGTCCTAGGGTTCACTGGCGTTCGCCGAGAGTCTGGACTCTGGAGAGCGGAGAAAACACGGGCATGGAGCCGGAGCCCCGAGTTCCTCTGTGCGCGTGCGGGACAGGACAGCCACAGGACAGGAGTGTGGGCGTTTGGGCCATGATGGGCTAGATTTCCCGGTTCGTCTTGGAGAGTTGGGCTCACATGGGCTGAGTACGTGAGCTCTTCATTGGCAAACGAAGAAATAAAAACCTTTTTACGCCTCAAAAAAAAAAAAAAATAATAACCTTTTTTTTTTTTTTTGAGAAAGCAGAGAAACAAAGGCCCTGTTTGGTTCCTCTAACTTGGTTAGAGTTAGAGTTACTTTCTAACTCTAATTTAACCCTAAAGTAACTTCTAACCCGTGGACGGTTTGGATGACGGGGTTATAATAGGGTTAAAAGCACTTTTTCAATCACTTTTCCAAGTTAGTGTGTGCCTTTAACCTCTACCAAGTAACCCAAATATCACCCCCTTGAGGGGTTACTTCTTTGGTGGGTTAGAGCCAAAATAACCCAATCTAACCCATGTGTTTGGATGCTTTTGGGTTATTTGAAAAAAAATAACCCAATCTAATCCTAACCGGGATCCAAACAGGGCAAAAAACCTTGCATCCCATCCCAGACCAAAGAACACAGCCTTAACTGTCAAGCAAGACCGCTGAAAAAACGGCATCAAAACATGAGAAAAGCAGAACGATTTCCATGGATCATGGCGATCCCCATGGCCGTCGACAGAAAGCGCTTTTTTTACAAGTGTACATGCTCGCAACCATTTTTTGGTTGTAAGCAGAGTGGTCAGATGGAGCAAGGTTTTCGGCGGTGGCAAGGAAGCTCTCTTGCCAAGCCAACGCAAAATTCCTGGCTACAGCCTACACGGTGGTGCTACTATTGGTACTAGTATAACTAAGCAGCTCAGATCAGATGGAGAGAGCATGGCCAAGTTGCTTGCCCTGGTTACAAATCAAACGATTCCTTGCTTGCCCCCCTTTCCCTCCAAAATTCTCGCTCCCGCCCTCTGTTTCTTCTTCTTGTAAGTGCCAAGTGCCAACTGCATCCTCGCTCACTTGGAACACCACTCCTTGATTCCTTTCCATTCCATCACTCCCTTCTTGCATCGTGCCCCTACTTCTCCGTTTGCTTGCTTCTGCTCTTGCCCAGCTATAGCCATGAGCAAGCAACCCGTGACACCGCATGCGGCGGGCGGCGGCGGCGGCGGCGATCCTCCCAGCGGTGCTCGCGGAGCCGATGCGGCGCCGTCTCAGCTGGGGACCAGCCGCATTCTCTATGCGAAAATGCAGAGCGACGGCGCCGGGACCGGTGCCGCCGACGGGGACCGGCCCCCAGACGTCGCGTGACCTATAAGGAAGATCTTTTTTTGAGGCGGTGGAGCAGCCGCCAAGCCATGACGATGCCAGGGACACTGGCCGGCCGCCCCAGGTGCGCACCACACAGCGCACCGGGCCGACCTACACGCCTGTGTCACGGAGGAGACAAGAGGCGCTGGCGATCGATGAGCAGCCACTGGTGTACGGACAGGGACAGTACCCGCGCCGAGGCGGCCGGGAGGAACAGCCGGCGACAACACCAACGCGGCCCTGGGGTGGCCGTCCCGTGCCGGGAGTCGCTGCACCGGCAAGTTACTCCGCAGCAGCGGGAGGGTCGCTGCTGCCACCGGGGAAGGGGAGCAGCATCCCCGGCCCCGAAACAGCTGCATCGCCACCCGGTGGGATCCCCGGCTCGGCGGAAGGAGCAGCACCACCGGCGCAAACCCGGCGGGGTGGCCTGAAGACCACTAAGACCATCGAGCGCGTCAGTACACTGCAGCCGGTACCCTCGTCGGAAGGAGAACCGTCGGCATCGGCACTACCCGGGCGGGGTGGCCTCAAGACCAATAAGACCATCGAGCGCGTCAGCACGCTGGCGAACGAGCCGGTAACCTCGCCGGAAGGAGCACCGGCAACAATACCACCGCCACGGCGCGGTGGCCTCAAGACCAATAAGACCTTCGAGCACATCAAGCTGGTACTGGGTGCCGGTGGGAGGAGTGGGAGTCGAGACCCGCCGCCGCCGCAAGAGCATGGTGTGCCTCAGTATCCGCAACCGAAGCCGGAGCCACGTCAGCATCAGCCGCCGCCGCAAGCGCATGGTGTGCCTCAGCATCCGCAACCGAAGCCGGAGCCACGTCAGCATCAGCCGCCGCCGCCGCTGCCGGCGCAAGCGCACGGCGTCCCTCAGCATCCGCAACCGAAGGCGCCGGAGCCGGAGCCACGTCAGCATCAGTCGGAGGGGCCGCGTTATGCCTATCCGCCGTCCGGCAGGCAAAAGAAATCAGGAGCGTCGCCGATGCTCATCGCGGAAAGGAGGAGGAAGGAGAAGCTCGCGAGGAAGCCACTGGCGTTCTGCTTTACCCTGTGCTGCATCCTGTTCTGGCTCCTGGTGGTCTGCATCGGCCTCGCCATCCTGGTGGTGTATCTCCTGTACCACCCCAAGGCGCCCCGGATCCACGTGAGCACGGCCACCCTCAACGCCGGTTACATCGACGAGCTCCCGCCGCCGCACATGGGCAAGGCGCTCAACTCCGACCTCTACGTGCTGGCGGCCATCTACAACCCAAACACCAAGATCGACGTCCTCCTGCGCTACATGCAGCTGGACCTCTACTTCCAGGGGAGGCTGATCGGGACGCAGGCGGTGTGGCCGCCGCTGTACCAGAAGCCCGGCGACTCCGCGCTCCGGAGCGTGCACCTGGTGGTCAGCGAGGTGATGATGACGCAGGAGGACGCCGAGGTGTGGAAGAACGTCACCACCGGCGGCGGCCTCGTGGAGATGCACCTCCAGGGCAAGTTCTACGTGCAGCTCAATTTCGGCCGCTGGCTCCCGTTCAGGTACACGGTCAGGCCGATTTGCGCGCTCTGGCTCGACCCGCCGCCGGCGGGCGCCCTGCGCAGGGCGCGCTGTGCGAATCGCTAGGGGCACTTCAGGTACATGCGCGAAGCAACCCATCAGTTATGCCAAAAACAAATGAATGCTTCGGGCATGCTCCTAACATTACATAGAGAGTTATTATTGTTACTTGTTAGAAGAACATCCTGTGTATTTTGGTTTCTACAGTAGCTATTTTTTTGATTAAAGAACACATTTGGGAATTGGGATTCTTGCAGTTTTTATTAGTTTTTTTTTAAAAAGGAATCGAATGGAATCAGAGATTGAGCTAGTGACATAGTATGTGTCTATAAATCAAACCAGGCAACAGCTTGGACCTAATGAGCTATGAACAGAGCAAGTGAATCCACACTACTGATCTTGTGCTGTCGACTTGTCGGTTGGGACTTGTGTAGGCCTGCAATGCAGAGAAGATGCTTTGCCAACTGAAGCCCGTCAGAGAGATGCCCAGCAATAGATTTGCGTCATTGCCTCCATTTGCCAAACTGAGAGATAGTACCTCCCTTGTCCCTGAGAGATACCTCCCTTGTCCCTCCAGAAACGCACATCTCCGGTACTAGAAGTCTAGAACATTGAAATCTTAGCCTTGATCGACAACCATTTACCACTAGCACCCCGAAGTTGATTGATCGGTTGTACCTCCTGTACCACCGCAGGCAGGAGGCCGGCACAGCCACACAGTGACCATGATCCCGTGGTGCCTGAGTCTTGGTCCTCTCTGTCAAGGCCCAGGCACAAACAGCGCTTTTTCCTTCTGCAGAGTATGGCATGCCAGCAAAACAGCACAACTGTAAAACAAGGGAACAAGTGTGCATCTATTCAGTGTAGATTTTAGATCAATTTTAGTTACTTCCAAACACTGGTTGACGAACAAATACAATGATACAAGGCGGATATCATCATCACTAGAGAAACCACCAGCTATACGTTAATAGACACTGACCAAAGCACATGAATACGAAGATAAAAATGACCAATGTGCAATGTCGAGTGGAGAGGAAATGTGATCCGTCGGAAAATTTGTAACACAGAATTTTCATGCAACATTATTTCCTTTGAATTATCAACTTTAAATAGACAAAAGCACCGACCTTAGACACACCAATCCAACGGAAGCATTGATTGCCTCCTGGCTCCTGCAAACCTTGAGACGGCTGCAAGACTACCTAAATCATTTTTCAGAACTCCAAGGCCAATAAACCTTTTTCTTGTAGAACATTTTCCAAATATTTCACAAACACCCCATCCTAGATCATTTTGCCTGACGGCTGCAAGACTACCTTGGAAGCAGTCCCACCATAAAAGTTCCTCTTTCTGCAATTTTGGGGAAATCACATTAGCATCGTTCATGTATTACTGTCCAAATATCATAACAGTGTAAGACTCCAACTTCGCACATTAGACGGACTCAATATGTTCAGACGCTGCACACAAGAAAACAATAGGAAGACAGCATCCTAATGAGGTCATCGATCTTCCACCTTACTATTACTTCTCTTTGATCTAGTGCCCTGAAATATCATAAATCCCTAGTTTATGGAGATCTGGCAGGCATTGTATTTGGGGGCATTTGTGAGCATAAGAAAGATGCTGGTAAGGTACATAGTTCGGTAAAACAATGTCATCAGGTCTTAGTGTCCTACCTTATTACAATCTAGTTAGGCCATAGAAATTGAAACATAAGCAACATTGATTAAGCTCCCTGAAAACATACACACACCACTGATGGAATGTCACATTTTCTATCCATACAGACCTTAGCAATGAATGGTTTGGCAAGATGTCAAAAAAAATGCTACACTAAAATCTGATAAATAGACCTTGCTTCCAAAAAAAAAAAAAATAGGCCTTCAAAATTCATCTGTAGAAATCAAACATTTTTTTTCATAAATGTTTCTAAAGAACTAACAGAAATGCCACATTGGGAGCTTGCGAGTTTCAATGATAAATTGTTGTAGATATGGTGGTGGAGCCGACATGACCAAAAGAACGCATAGGAATGCAATAAAATAATGTTATGTGCAATAGAGCGCATAGTCAGAGCAATACCTCATTTCAAACTTTCCATCTTATATCTGTGCAGCTATGTATAGCTGTGGCTCATCAAGCATCTCCATCTAGCCTCACCCAATGAAATACTTTCAGTCTGGCGATTTCACAAGCCCTGAGAAGCTCTCTTGTAACCACAAAGATCTTCACTTATGTAAGCCACCAAGAAGCCTATTATAAGAGGCAATATTTGGTATAAATCCTAAATCAAGCATTTCATCCAACACAGCCTTCCCTTCCTTTCTACTCCCCTGCCTCCCAAATCCCTGCACCAGCACACGATAAGTTTCACCATCAGCCTCAAAACCCTTCTCCTTAGCGAACACCCTTAGCCGGTTGGCATCAGCTGTCCTCCCAGCTTCACAAAGCGCCTCAAAGATGCAGTTACAGGAAATTGTATCTGGAACAATCCCCTGATCAATCATTCTCCACATCAACCGGCAAACCTCATCCAGTTTCCCTGTCTTCATCAGACACTCCAAAACCGTAACACCAGCAGGCACACTGAGACAGCATTTCATATTCCTCTCTAATAGCATGTCCACAGCTTCCACTGCTCTGTCCACCTTCCCATCACGGCACAGAGCCTCAACTAGTTCAAAGCAATCAAACCCTTCTGGCACCACCCCATCCTCCAAAAACTCCACAAAAACCTCAGCCGCCTTTTGAGCCTCGCTACCACGGCACAATCCACCGATCAAAATCTCCATGGACGCAACAGACAGCCCGACCCCAAGCTCGAGCATCTCGCGTGCGACCTTTACTCCCTCTTTGCCCCTGCCTTCTCTGATGAAGCCACGCATAAGTGTGTTGAAACTAACACCCGTCGGTGCACAGCTCCGGCGCTGCATCTCACCAAACCATCGCATGGCAGCATCTACACCATCCGCCCGGCAGGAGCTGTTGATGAGTATGTTGAATGTAGGCATCCGGGGCGACGCGGTAGACGGAGGTCATTTCGCCGTAGAAGCGGATGGCATCGTCGTGGCGGCGGAGGCGGGGAGAGAGCGTGGAGGATGATGTTGTAGAACTCGGCGGGGAGTGGGGAGTCAGCGACGCGCCGGAGAGAGGCGAGGGCTTGGGATGCGGCGGGGATGTCGCCGGAGGCGGCAAAGGCGACGATGGCCTTGCGGAAGGTAGGGAGGAGCTCGGGGCATGCGAAGATGGAGTCGTCGGCGCAGGGGCAGGGACGGGTGAGGACGAGCTCCAGGAGGCGCTGGAGCGAAGGAAGGCGGCGGCGGGCCGCGAGACGGGCGGCAAGGAGGGACGTGAGGGCGTGGTCGGGTCGGAAAGCGGAGGACGCGTCGGCCGCGGCCAGCAGGATGTGGAGGTCGAGCGCCGCGAGTCGCGGGGGTGGCGGCGCTCGGCGGAGGAGACGAAGGAGCGAGGCGGGGGGGAGGAGGCATGCGCGGAGGGGAGCGACGGGAGCGGGTTAGGCGGCGAGAGGTGGGAGACGGCGAGCGGAAGAACGGGCAGTGAGGGGTCGAGCGGGATGGATGCGGAGGTGGTGGGGGGCTTCAGTGAGTTCAGGTGCGTCGGTCTCCGGGGAGATGAGGCGCTGATGCCGGGAGATCAGCGACGGCAGCTTCCGCGCTAGGCGGCGAGAGGCGGCCATCGGCCGGCGGTGG
>JADLZK010000961.1:0-25095 GCA_015847255.1 Hyparrhenia diplandra
TGCTGTCGGCGGCGTGGGTCAAAGGACTTTAACACGCCAAGCATGTCGGACAATCCTGGCAGTTGGCAACCCTTGGCTACAAATTGACTAGGGGATAGATTGATAGAACAAGGTGGAGTGGACGGCCGGGGTCGGACCAGATATAGGTTATGGCTGAAATGAATTTTTGATGTTACTGCGATGCGACAACGACAATGACATTTTGTTTTTGTTTGGCTGCCACCATGTGCTTGGGCGACTGTCCTCATGCTGGCCATCCTGAACTCAAACCTTGGCAATCATGTACATATTCAGGCAAAGTAGCACTTGGTATATATATTAGCATGTACAAACAACCAGAGATCTTGGCATTAAGACAGAGGACAGTCAGCGGAATTACTCTAATAATGTGCTCGAGTGCTCGTCCCACCCATGCAGCTAACGCATGCGGATGAGTATAATACTTACAAACCTTCTACTAGTGGTACGTGATTTTGCTTCCTTGAGATTTTGCCATTTTACAAAAAGCACTTAAATTCGAATACCGGACAACGACAGCTAAACAATTGGGGAGATGATCTTTGCGGCATAGTCCTCACTCCTGGCAGCTGGTCTCCGGCGTCCCTCTGGCAGCTGGTCTCCAAGTCCAAGTGCGGCACTCAAGCTGAACACGCAATCTCTTTTTAAGCCTTTACAAGTGGGACAGTGGTTTCAGGGTCAAATTTGATGTCTTTTGTTTTAACGGTACGCATTTGAGGCGTCTCAGTCCGGATGCAAAATGGTTCAGTGCACCTAAACCTCTGGGATCGACTGACAGAAGTAAACTTGAGGTCAGCGAGGAATTATGTTATCTTATTAATAAGTTCTCTTTGGACTTGATTGATCGATTGATGATTGTTCCCTATACATGAGAGTACACCGCTATACCTTTGCGTATTATATTCACAATGCACAGTACACAATGTCATTAGTATTCTTTTTACTATCTCTGATAGAAGATGCTAGTAAGGTACATGACATAAGATCGATGATCTCTTTTTTCAGCGTACCATTGACGTATTTCATTAAGAGAAGTGGGAAGTTTACAAAAATGATTCGCAAGTAATCCACAGATTACTCACAAAACACGGGCACAAACATACTACAAGCAAATAGTGGTGAGGAGTGGGGCCGAACCCTCCATCTAAACAACCCCAATAGATGTGATCCTATTACAACCAAAAACTCAACACCGGGTAGCTAGCAGTGTACGGAGGTAAACAGCGACAATAGCGGCAAAGCATCCGGCGAGCAACAAAAGGCGGCAAAGCATCCGTTCAGACACTAACACATGGTAGCAAAGCATCATGCCGGAAAGACAACAGCGGCAAAGCATCCGCTAGGCGAACCACCGGCACCAACCTGCGAGGAAGACGACCGCGACCTTGGCGGCACGCGCTCACCGGAAACGTAGTCGAAAACGGCTGCGACCTCGGCAAAGACACGCATACCGAAACCTGCAGGCTCGTGACGACCGCATGACCTCGGCAGCGTACGCACGGCGCAAACGCCAGAAGACACACGCGGCAAAGCATCGTTAGCGGCGAAGAGCACCTCGGCCGCAAAGCATCCGGCCGAAACAGCAACGGCGAGGCCAAATGTACCACTAACTAGACACAAACCAAGTGGGGAGGAAAAAATGAAACACAGCAAGGATCAGCATGAGCGACCATACCGACCAGGGGCGGCCGTAAGTGCGAGGGTGCTCAGCGTTGCCTCCGGAAACGCAAAAAGAGAGCACGAGAGGTCCTTCGGCCCCGGCACGCGGGACGAGCCCCCCCCCTTCGACGACGAAGTTGCATGTACCCAACTTGCAACGCCCCACGATGTAACACCCCCTCGGTGTTACTCAATCCAAAAATCTTGACATGTCATCATGATTATCATAATGCATGCATAATTAGAAAATTTGAAATGCATTGAAATTAAAAATGAGTTTATATTTTAGAATGTTTGTGCTTAAGAAACTTTTAGAGTGATTTAATTTTTTAATTTATGTTTTTTTTTGATCCTAAGTGTGATGTTGGATGAGGGTTGGATAGTATAGGTTGGGAATCTGAAATTTGAATCAAATTCAAATTTGAATTGAACTCCAAAAACCCTAAATTCAATTCTTTCTTTTTACCCCTTTTTCTTTTATTTCAAAATTTATAAAAGAATTTGGGTATGGTTATTAAAGCAAATTTGTAGAGTTTTCAAAGTTGAACCAAGTTGGTATTCTGAGTTTTCAAAGTTTAGTTCAAAATTTAGAGTAATTTTGAAAATACCAAAATTAGGGTTTTGTCCCCTTTTGATTTAAAAACCATATTTCAAAATCTAAGCAAAATTTACAAAAGTTTTAAAAAGTTAGTTTGTAGATCTTGTTGAGATGAGCAAAAGTCATGTACAAAGTTTTTCAAGTTGTTACATGATTTTAAAAGCAACTTAGGGTGAGCTCACGCCACTTTTCGCGTCGAATGGATTTGGGTCATACCGCCGTAGCCACGGAACACGGACCGCACGCGCGACGAGCTCCGCCTTGCCGCTCCCGCGTAGCGTAGCTGCGTCCGTGTAGGAGTCATTTAAGTTTGTTTTAGTGAGGACTCAGGGTTGCGCCGTGGTGCGAGACTGCTGCGGTGTCCTCGATGTCGCGGAATCGCTCGAGCGAGCCTTGCGTCAGCGCGCTGCGCTAGCGCCGATGCCGCCATGCCCGGCGGTGATGGTGCCCGATGCCTTAGGTGTAGGGTTTCGGGCATCATGCGTGTCCGCGGAGGTCGAGGGATCCGCGTAGAGCCAAGCAGCGTCGCGGAGGCTAAATGCGCCCGCGAGCTTCGGGTCAACGCCCCGGCGCCCGCCCGCTGAGCAGCGGGTGCAGCGTGCGGATGGGCCGCTTTACTGCTACTGCTCAGCAGCAGAGCTGGGCCACACAGTGTTGGGCACGCCGGGATAGCGGGCTGGGAATCGCCCGAGAGTGCATTTTGTTTTAAAAATTTGATTTATCAATTTCTTTTACTTTTTGAATAGTCTTTGATTCTTTCAAAATTCATAGAAATTTGAAAATAGCTCATAAATTCTGAAAATTTTTGTAGAAAGCTTCTTATGAGTATATGAATCCATGAAAAATTTGAAACTTTTGATTTTGAGTAGTTTTTGCATGATTTAAAAATACAAATTTTAATTGAAAAAGGCATCTTCCATGATTTTTAGAAAATAAAATATTTATCAAAAATCATAAAAATTTATTTGGTATTGTTTTTATGATGTGTTCTTTTTTGTATAAAAAGTTTGGAGTCGTTTTGACAAGTTTAAATTATTTTCTATTCTATGCTCTATTATTTCATGTGAGTTATAATTTGTTTAGTGTCAAATAAATTAGGTTTTTGTGTGACTTTTGGGTTGTTTTGTGAAACTTGGATCATATCACAATTAAGTGGTCCTTGAGAACTCCTTTAGGCAATGGTGATGATATCTTGTAGAGTAGTTCAACAAGTTGGTTTTGTTGGGTTGCAACTTTATCGTGAAGGAAAATTGTACTCAAGTTGTTATCATTTCATGCACCTGCAAGCATCATATTTAAATATATGGCATCATGTTGAGGCATACATTATTTCGTGTAGTGAACGAGGATTCGAGAGTGTCAAGTCCCGAGCAGTCCACGAGGAGGTTCTTTATCGATTAGGCGGGTTGGATTTCTCTGGGTTTTTGAAGAACTAGTTTATTCCGTCAGCGAAGGCAAGCCGGTTACATTAAACCCTTCCTTGATGTTTTAAAGTTTTTTATATCACTTTTGTCTATGCTTTGTTGCATTAAGTAATTAGGAGTTGAGTGATAACCTAATTCTTTGCATTACCATCCTTGTTTTATTTCAATACCATCCTTGATAACTTTGTTTATTTCGAAAATGCTTAGTGATGCTTAGCCACGCTTAATTAGTTAAGCTTTTTCATCAAAATGTTTTATTTAAGAAGATGGTACTGTTTTTGGAAAAGAAAAGAGATGTAGTGATGAATTTGAGATCGGACGGGGCGTGGGTTGAAAGCCGGCGGGATACCTAGCTGTGCTTGTCCGTGTTGGTCGTTTAAGGACGTCCGTTGTTTTGGCCTGAGTGAAATCGGGACGTGTTGAACATAATGCTTTGAGACCTTTTGGTCATCGGCACGTCGGTAGCGATCACCCGGTCGATCGACCATAACTAGCCACATACTTGATAGGCCGGAAGGGAGCCAAATCGGAATGGCAACCACGCGACCGGGAGTGGAGAGATGGGGGAGTACATGTTACCCTCGTGGGTTAAAGTCCCGGATTGGAGGTTAATACGGTATTCTCGGGTGGCCTTGAGACCTCGTTCCCGATTTTTGGACAAATCGAAAAAAGGTTGATATATGCAAGTTTGGGTACTACATATATCGTGTGGTTAGGGATCCCAGCTGGGATTATAATTGATTCATGAATCGCCGTTGCTTCTCGGGAGAAGGGACCCGATTCCACGACCTTCATCGTAGTAAATGATGGATTATGTTTTTAAGAAAAAGAGAGTTGGAATAAGAAAATATGTTTGCTCTAGAATAGGATAACCTAGAGTATATGAGTTACTAATCTGAAATAAAAAATATTGAAAGTAAGGATACACTTTTAGTAAGCTTTTTACGCAAAAGAGTTCTTGATTCTTGCTAAAGTCTTACCTTGACTCCTAAGACCGGCATTCACGAGTCTTCTCTATTTTCTTTAGTGGGGTAAGTCTTGTTGAGTACTCGGTACTCAGGGTTCTTTTGACCCTTATTTGCGAGGAGCTGGTCATGAGCAGGCTTGTTTTTGGTCCCTGCCGCATGCCGGTGTACCGGGGAAGAAGAGGGCAGTAGTGTTGAACCCTCGGCGAGGGTTATCGGTGTTTATTTGTATAATGTTACTCCAATAATATCGGGCTTGTAATAATGACACTTAAGTTTTGTGTATTTGAATAAATGGTTTGTAAAATTATAGTTTATGTAATCCTTCGCCGTTTACTCTGAGATATTTTTGAATAAAGTGTTGTAATACTGGGTGACTTGTTAATGAGATCCCCTGTTAGGAAGATTAATAGCACTTTCTAGATTATTGGGAACTTCGTGCATAATGATCAAAGGTCTTAATGACAATGATAAGTGCATGTGGGCCCCTGTAATTTAGGAGGTTACATTACAGTTGGTACGAGCATGATCATTAACGATTCATGTAGTATTATTTTACAAAACTTCAAAATGATTTGAGTCAAATTAATTTAAACTCTTAATTTGGTCCAAATTGCTTATAACTTATCTTGAATCAATTTGTAAATCTTTTCTTACAATTTAAATGTTTTGTAGTGGAGTAACATATCATATTGCCCTATATAATAAGTTTTAGTTTAAGCATAGTTTCGTAAAAGTTCGATTCATGCATCATGCTTAATCAACTTGTTAATCACTTTCCCCTTAATTATGGTTTGGGTTAAGTATATCAATCCTATGTTTGCTAACGATAATCCCTTTGATCCATCCTTTAAATCAATCTTTTTCTTTCTATAGGATGGCCCGTACTAAGCAGACCCCAACAAAGAAGACGGGACCTAAAGGAGTTCCTCGACACCAACTTGCTCCAAGGAATGATGATGCTAGCGGCGGCAATAGTAGGCTAATTTATCATTTGAAATACAAAGGCTTACTAGAGAATTGGCGAGAAGCAAATAGAGCTAGAAGCGAGAAGGCACTTCCACATTATTGATCTTCAAGGCTGAAAGTAGGAAGGCTCACTGAAGAGTTGGCGAAGTTACTGGAGCCAATGAGGATGCTACCTTACAGATTGGTGACGCAGGTGAAGTGGAACGGCGTGATTTAGACTATGAAGAATGTCGTCCAAGTTGTATTCAATATACTTCATGAAAGGGAGTTTGAAAGGCGAGGACATGATACTAGCCATCCGGCGTATTCATGCCCTAGAAGCTTCAGTGCAAGGGTTGGAAGCTTACAATGCCAATTTACATGAAGCCATCCATCTAAGAACCACCAGTATGGAGAGGTTGAGGATGAAGGAGGTGTTGTTGAAAATGAGAATGAGGAAGAAGCGAGGAAATGAGGAGATAAGCACCACTTAGTGATGGTGAAGAAGAAGAGAACAGAGGAGATAGAGCACTACCGGGACAATGAGAATGATGTTTGAGTGGTTGTGAGGATGTTGTAAGATATGTTAGATAGTTTTAGTATGTAAAACTTAGTGGGTTGGATGGTCCTGCTTGATGCGAGGATTGTATAATAAATAAGTGAATCGGTTTGGTGTGTTCTTTGTAACCTTTTAGGAAGTTATATGTAAATTAATGAATAAAATCGGTTTGTTTGTAAAGGATGTCTCAGTCCAATGCTAGTAGTTCAGGGGGCATTTCGCCCCAGGTCCACCACGCAGTTTCTGTTAATCCGACCGATGCCATAGCTGCTTTGGTCCAAGCCACTCATCGAGAGAAAATAATTTAATGCGAAGTGGCACATAATAGTCAGAATAGTAATAAGGGTAATCATGGTCGTCGAAATGATAAAAAGGAAAATTCATACCCTGATTTCGCGACACTAAGCCCCCAATCTTTTCAAAGAGCAAATGAACCTTTGAGTAGGATGATTGGCTCCGTACTATGGAGCAAAAGTTTGAGCTTATGGATTTTTACCACCCATCGAAGCCCCATTTTGCGACTCAGCGGTTTTAGGGTGCTTTGCAGAGCTTAATTGGGCTACTTTTCTTGCCATGCGCTAGGTGGTCACGAGTGACTTGGCGAATTCGTGAAGCTTTCCGTGCACATTACATCCCTGAAGGTGTGATGGCCAAAAAGTTAACGGAATTTATTGATTTAAACAAGGAGATCAGTCGAGTTATGGAATATGTTGGCGGTTTAATCATCTTTCTCAGTATGCTCCTCGAACATGTTAGTACAGATCCGAAGAGAAAGGAGTGGTTCTTCGTGGTCTAAATATGAAGCTTCAAACAATGATGCCCACTCGTGCCACAGATACTTATCATGATGTGGTAAATATGGCACTCCATTTGAAGAAAAGTATCGGCAACACAAGGAGATTAAGAATAAGAAGAAAAATGTGTATCGTCTAGATTTTTCCGTGGAAATAAGAAACGCGGAGGGTGATTTATCATCCGGTGAATCATTATCGTCCTCCCTATCGTCCTCTCTATCGTCCACCACAGTTCCAGCCTAGGCAGCAGCCATTTGTCAGGCCTGCTACCGCTCTTCCTTACCCCCGTCAGCCGAATGCTCCTGTCATTGAAACCCGCATTCCACAAGGCCAAGGTAGTCCTATACGTTTTAAGCGTGGCAAGCATGGACACTATTCGAAAATGCCCCAATCCTCGGAGGTATAATCCCAATTATCGATAGCATCAGGAAGTCGCCGACCTACAGAGAACAAAAGAACAAAGAAGTGGACCCGAATGCTTTCATAAGGGTAAAGTTGAGAAGAAGGGCCCGGGTGTTTTATACTAATGTTGATGAAATACTGCAGGAGAACCCGTCATGATGGGTATGTTTCATTGCCAATCACCCCTGCAGTTACATTGTTTGATTAGGAGCATCTCATACATTCATCAATAGAACTTTTGTCATCAAGCATGAAATACCAATTGGGGAAACAAAAAGATAATTTCTTTTATACAGTGCCGGGGAACGTATGAGTACTAAAGAAATGGTACAACAAGTACCTATAAGACTAGGTGGGCATGATTTTTCCACTAATATGATAATTCTAAAGGATCAAGATATAGATGTGATCACGGGTATGAATGGATGTATCGGCATGAAGAACATCATCGATGTTTTGAATAGAACAATAAGGGTAAATATACCCAATAGCAATTCTCAACTTCTCGATTCAACTTCCCATTCCTAAGAGGGCTGTTGAGAGAATCTGTACTACATCTGTTAAGGAGATAAAGGATATTCAAGTAGTTTGTGAATTTCAGGAGGTGTTTCGGAAGATTTACGGTTTTACCTTGAGGACAGAGATGTGGAGTTCAGAATAGATCTAAAACCAGGACCGCCCCAATATCGAGAGCATATAGAATGCCACCTCAAAATTAGCGCGGTGAAAACCCAGTTGCAAGAGTTATTGGACAAAGGTTTTATTGACCCAGTTCATCACCTTGGGGTGCCCCGCAATATTTGTGAAAAAGAAAGATCACACTTTGAGAATGTGTTGATTATCGATCCCTTGAATGAAGTGACGATTAAAAACAAGTATCCTTTTGCCCGCATTGATCTACTTTTTGATCAACTTTGCCGGAGCCAAGGTTTCTCAAAAGATTGATTTAAGATCGAGGGTATCATCAGATTAAGATCGGGGACCTATAGATATTCCAAAGACTGCCTTCACTACCAGATATGGTTTATATGAGTATTTGGTGATGTCTTTTGGATTAACTAATGCCCCAGCACATTTCATGTATTTGATGAATACGGTATTCATGTCAGAACTTGACAAGTTTGTAGTGGTATTCATTGATGATATATTAATATATTCCAAGAACAAAAGAAGAGCATGCTGAGCACCTTGAATTGTTTTGAAACGTCTAGAGATCATCATTTGTATGCCAAGTTTAGTAAGTGTGAGTTTTCGTTAGAGAAAATACAATTCTTGGGCCATGTATTGTCGTACGGATGGAGTTTCGGTTGATCCAAGTAAAGTCAAGGATATTCTTAATGGAAGCCCCCAACCTTTGTGCATCAAGTCCGCAGTTTTCTTGGAATGGCGGGTTATTACCGTCGGTTTATTCCGGACTTTTCAAAGGTAGCAAAGCCTATCACTGAATTGTTGAAGAATCAAACCAAGTTTGTCTGGTCACCTGAGTGTGAGAAAGCTTTTAAAATTCTGAAGAAGGCATTAACTACTGCACCAGTATTGGCTCAACCAGATATTGAGAAACCGTTCGATGTTTATTGTGATGCTTCTGGTATTGGCCTTGGTTGTGTACTGATGCAAGAAAGAAGGGTTATTGCTTATGCCTCCAGACAACTTAAACGTCATGAAGAACATTATCCAACTCATGATTTAGAATTAGCGGCAGGTTGTCCATGCATCAAAATTTGGCGTCATTATTTGGCGGGCAACACTTCTTGTCATATCTATCTGATCACAAGAGTTTAAAATATATCTTCACCCGGTCGACCTGAATATGAGACAAAGAAGATGGTTGGAGTTGATTAAGGATTATGATCTGGAAGTGCATTACCATCCTGGTAAAGCAAATGTGGTTGCCGATGCACTCAGTCGGAAGTCTCAATGTAATTGTCTTGAAGTAAGTTTAATGGACAAAACTTTATGTCAAGAAATGGAAAAGTTAAATTTGGAAATCATTGAACAGGGGACTCTATCTAGTATCACTATGGAATCAAATATCCGAGATCATTATTACTGCTCGAGAGAGAAATAAAAGGTATAGCACATATCAAAGAAAGTTAGAAGTGGAAAACCATCTTGTTTGAGAATTGATGAAGCGGATGTGTTATGGTTCAAGAATTGTTTGGTAGTACCAAAGGTTCCCCGAGTTACGTCGCCAGATCCCGGATGAAGCACACTTGACTAGGTATTCAATTCACCCAGGAAGCACCAAGATGTATCAGGACTTGAAAGCAGATTCTGGTGGACTAAGATGAAGATAGAAGTTGCTCGTTATGTAGCTAAATGTGATACATGTCGACGCGAGTAAAGGCAGTAATATGAAAGCTGCAGGACAATTAAATCCATTGCCTTTGTTCGTCTTGGAAATGGGAGGAAATCACCATGGACTTTATTGTTGGTTTACCCGGGACATCAAGGGGTTTCAATTCCATTTGGGTTGTTGTGGATCGTCTTACTAAAAATAGCACATTTTCTCACAAGAAGAGAAGATTATTACGCAAAAAACTTATCTTTGAGATATATATTGCTCGGATATTCAGTTTGCATGGTGCACCAAAGAATATTGTTTCAGATAGAAGTTCAATATTTATGAATAAATTTTGGAAACAATTACAAAAGTCATTGGAACCAAGCTCGATCCTAGTTCAACTTATCACCCCACGATGGATGGACAAAGAGAGAGTTAATCAAATTCTAGAGGATATGTTACGAGCCTGTGTTCTCACTTATCAAGAAAAATGGGGATGAATGTTTACCTTTAGCGAGAATTCTCCTACAACAACAGTTATCAAGAAAGTATCAAGATGGCACCTTTTGAAGCTTTATATGGTCGCAGATGTAGAACTCCTCTGCATTGGTCCGAACACGGAGAAAGATGGTTCTTTTGGTGTGGATTTAGTTAAGGATGCAGAAGAGAAGGTTCGCGTCATACAAGAAAATATGAAAGTGGCTCAGTCTCGACAAAAAGTTATGCGGATAAAAAGCGTCGATCTTTGACTTTTGAAGTAGGAGATTATGTGTATTTAAAAGTATCACCTATGAAGGGAGTAAAAGATTTGGAATCAAAGGAAAGTTAGCACCTCGTTATATTGGACCATTCAGATTCGGAAAGATGTGGAAAAGTAGCATATCGTTTGGAGTTACGAACACCTTTAATTTTGTGCATAATGTGTTTCATGTATCCCAATTAAAGAAAAATGTCTTCGAGTGCACGATCAAGTGGTTGATATTGAAGGAGTTGCACTTGAACCTGATCTTGTTTATTCAGAATATCCTATTCAAGTTCTTGACCAAAAGATCGTGTCACTCGTAGAAGAACAACCAAAATGGTATATAAGATCCAATGGAACCAACATTCGAAGAAGAAGCTACATGGGAGTCAGGAGGAATATTTGCAAGAGCACTTCCGGAATTTCTTGCTTCTATCTAGGTTATAATCTCCTCCCTAAGTTATAGTTTGTCTTTAAGATTCTTGTAGCATATATTAGATAAAACCCTACTTGTTTTATGAACTAGTTTGAGAGATGTGTTTGTCTGACACATTTTCTTTGCCGTTACTTAACCCTGAAGCTTTAAATCTCACAAATTTCTTTTGCCAAAGACTGTAATGGCCCCTGGTGTTACTCAACTAAAATTTGACATGTCATCATGATTATCATAATGCATGCATAATTAAAAAATTTGAAATGCATTGAAATTAAAATGAGTTTATATTTTTAGAGAATGTTTGAGCTTAAGAAATTTAGAGTGATTTAATTTTTAATTTATGTTTTTGATCCTAAGTGTGATGTTGGATGAGGGTTGGATAGTATAGGTTGGGAATCTGAAATTTGAATCAAATTCAAATTTGAATTGAACTCAAAGAAAACCTAAATTCAATTCTTTCTTTTACCCCTTTTTTTTTATTTCAAAATTTATAAAGAATTTGGGTATGGTTATTAAAGCAAATTTGTAGAGTTTTCAAAGTTGAACCAAGTTGGTATTCTGAGTTTTCAAAGTTTAGTTCAAAATTTAGAGTAATTTTGAAAATACCAAAACTAGGGGTTTTGTCCCCTTTTGATTTAAAAACCATATTTCAAAATCTAAGCAAAATTTGCAAAAAGTTTCAAAAGTTAGTTTGTAGATCTTGTTGAGATGAGCAAAAGTCATGTACAAAGTTTTTTCAAGTTGTTACATGATTTTTAAAAGTAATTTTGAATTCAAATTTCAAAATTTTGAACTGCATTTCAAAAGTCATATTTAGAGGCTGAATTTGAAAATCTTCCAATTATGAAAATTGTAGATCTTGAAAAAATTAGCCTAAGTCACTTTTGGAGTTTTTCAAGTTCAGTTCAAATTTGGGAGAATTTGACGAAATTCAGAAAAAGGTTAGGTTTAGGATCTACGATGAAAGGGGTTTCTCCGTTTCTTCCCCCATGCGAGGCTGCCGGCGGCGTCGCCGTGGCCGTTCTCGCTGGTTCCGGCGAGGGGCGCGCGTCGGGGGCAGCTGGCGAGGGCGTGGCGTCTCCCTCCACTGTCCCTCCATTCCTTGCTCTATAAAACACGGCCGGCAGCTTTTTCCCCTTTCTTCCTCCTCCCAATGGCCGGGAAACCGCCTCCACCCCCTTTCAGTTGCCGTCACCGTCGAGCTTCAATCTACAAAATTGACCTTGTCGCCGTGTTGAAACTTCATTTGCGCACCGTTTGAGCTAGCTAGTGACGTAGTTCATCGCCCGGAAAGCAATCCGCGGCCGTCGTCTTCTCCATCTCCGTCCAGGGCGCCCGCCCATGGCGAAAGCCATCTCGCCGTCGACAACCGCGTTTTTCGTGAGCTTCAATGAAAACCGGCTAGCGCTCTAGTTTCGCCTTGACGCCGTGGTCATGATGCGCTCGTCGGTTTTCGTTTTGCCCCGGGGGAGCAGCGAACGCCGCCGTTGCCACCGTCTTCCATCACCGCCGCCCATTTGCTCTGCCGCCCGATCACCCTCCGCCTCGTCGGCGTCCAAACCAGCGTGCGCACCGCAACGGGGGTGACTCCTGCCCGCGACCTCGTGCCGCCCGTTGGGTCATAGCCGCGCCGTAGCCACCGGAACACACCGGCCGCGGCTCGCCTTCTTGCCGCTCACTTGGCGGCAGGCCGCGTCCGTGTAGAGTCGTTTAAGTTTGTTTTAGTGAGGACTCGGGTTCGCCTCGATGGTGCCGACTTCGCCCGGTGTCCTCGGTGTCGCCGAAATCGCTCCGACGAGCCTTGCCGCCGCGCGCTCGCGCCGCCGATGCCGCCATGCCCGACGGTGATGGTGCCCGATGCCTTAGGTGTAGGGTTTGGGCATCATCGTGTCCGTAGGTCGAGGGATCGCGTAGAGCCAAGCAGCGTCGCCCGGAGGCCTCGTCCGCCGGCGGCTTTCGCCCGGTCAAGCAACGGCGCCGGCCGCCCGGTCAGCTGGCTGGCGGTTGGGCGACCTGCTCACATAGCGGCAGGCTGGGCCACACAGTGTTGGGCGCCGCGGGATGTTGGGCTGGAATCGGCCGAGAGTCATTTTGTTTTAAAATTTGATTTATCAATTTCTTTACTTTTGAATAGTTTTTGATTCTTTCAAAATTCATAGAAATTTGAAAATAGCTCTTAAATTCTGAAAATTTTGTAGAAGCTTCTTATGAGTATATGAATCCATGAAAAATTTGAAACTTTTGATTTTGAGTAGTTTTTGCATGATTTAAAAATACAAATTTTAATTGAAAAAAAAAAAGGCATCTTCCATGATTTTTAGAAAATAAAATATTTATCCAAAAATCGTAAAAAATTTATTTGGTACTGTTTTATGATGTGTTCTTTTTGTATAAAAAGTTTGGAGTCGGTTTGACAAGTTTAAATTATTTTCTATTCTATGCTCTATTATTTCATGTGAGTTATAAGTTGTTTAGTGTCAAATAAATTAGGTTTTTTGTGTGACTTTTGGGTTGTTTTGTGAAACTTGGATCATATCACAATTAAGTGGTCCTTGAGAACTCCTTAGGCAATGGTGATGATATCTTGTAGAGTAGTTCAACAAGTTGGTTTTGTTGGTTTGCAACTTTATCGTGAAGGAAAGTTGTACTCAAGTTGTTATCATTTCATGCACACGCAAGCATCATATTTAAATATATGGCATCATGTTGAGGCATACATTATTTCGTGTAGTGAACGAGTTCGAGAGTGTCAAGTCCGAGCCAGTCCCGAGGAGGTTCTTTATCCATTGGAAGGCGGGTTGGATTTCTCACGGGTTTTACGAAGAACTAGTTTATTAGTCAACTAAGGCAAGCCCCGGTTACATTAAACCCTTCCTTGATGTTTTAAAAGTTTTATATCACTTTTGTCTATGCTTTGTTGTATTAAGTAATTAGGAGTTGAGTGATAACCTAATTGCTGCATTACCATCCTTGTTTATTTCAATACCATCCTTGATAACTTTGTTTTATTTCGAAAATGCTTAGTGATGCTTAGCCACGCTTAATTAGTTAAGCTTTTTTCATCAAAATGTTTTATTTAAGAAGATGGTACTTTTTTGGAAAAAGAAAGAGATGTAGTGATGAATTTGAGTCGGGACGGGACGAGGTTGAAAGCCGGTAGGGATACCTAGCTGTGCTTGTCCCGTGTTGGTCGTTTAGGACCGGCCCGTTGTTTGGCCCGAAAGTGAAATCGGGACGTGTTGAGCATAATGCTTTGAGACCTTTTGGTCAATGGCACGCCCGACCGGCAGTCACCCCGGTCGGTCGACCATAACTAGCCACATACTTCAGTAAGCCGGATCTCGGTGGAGCCAAATCGGGGAATGGCAACCACGACCTTTGGGAGTGGGGAGATGGCGGGGAGTACACATGTTACCCTCGTGGGTTAAAGTCCCGGATTGGAGGTGTACGGTATTCTCGGGTGGCGCAGCCTCGTTCCCGTTTTGGACAAATCAGAAAAGGTTGATATATGCAAGTTTGGGTACTACATATGTCGTGTGGTTAGGGATCCCCCTGGGATTATAATCGATTCATGAATCGCCCGTTTGCTTCTCGGAGAAGGAGACCGATTCCACGACCTTCATCCGTAGTAAATGATGGATTATGTTTTTAAAAAGAGAGTTGGAATAAGAGAATATGATTGTTCTAGAATAGGATAATCTAGAGTATATGAGTTACTAATCTGAAATAAAAATATTGAAAGTAAGGATACACTTTTAGTAAGCTTTTCTACAAAAGAGTTCTTGATTCTTGCTAAAGTCTTACCTTGACTCCTAAGACCAGCATTCCGAGTCTTCTCCTATTTTTCTTTAGTCGGTAAGTCTTGTTGAGTACTAGGTACTGGGTTCTTTGACCCTTGTTGCGTGAGCTGATCATGAGCAGGCTTGTTTTGGTCCCCTTTGCTGCATGACGATTGTACCGGGGAAGAAGAGGACGAGTAGTGTTGAACCCTCGGGCGGGGTTATCGGTGTTTATTTGTATAATGTTACTCCAATAATATCGGGCTTGTAATAATGACACTTAAGTTTGTGTATTTGAATAAATGGTTTGTAAAATTATGGTTTATGTAATCCTTCCGCCGTTTACTCGAGATATTTTTGAATAAAGTGTTGTATATCTTTGGAGTGACTTGTTAATGAGATCCCTTTTCAAAGATTAATAGCACTTTCTAGATTATTGGGAACTCGTGTATAATGATCGAGGTCTTAATGACAATGATAAGTGCATGTGGGCCCTGTAGAATTTAGGAGGTTTCTGTTACAACCAGTGGGGTAGTCCGGCATGCCTAGAGCGTCACCACACGGCTACGCCACTGCGCCCAAGACCACCTAGGTTCATCTCACCACGGCACCGCCACCGAACATGGACAAGCAGAAGAGGTCGGGCCACCGACCTCCGCGGCGTCGCTGCAAGTGGGAAGAGCGACGATGCCCCAGGAGGTGCATGGCGCTCGGCATCCTGAATTCTTAGGCAGGGCTGGGCTGAGGCTTCGCCCATTCAACTAAGCGGCGCGCCCACACAAACAATAGGGGTGGACGCGCGGTGTCGTGCAGGACGAGGCCCCACGCGGTGTCCCCGCAGGCCCCAGCAGACCGACGAGAAGGCTGAAGGCGAGGACTCCGGCCCGGCGCTAGAGACCAGGCCCGGCGCCCAGACCGACCAGCCATGAGGAGACGCGGCCGAGGGACGCCGCCACAGCTCGGAGGGCGCTGGACGGTGGAGGAGCTGCAGGGCGGATCCTGGTGGGCCGCCGCCGGGTCCATACGCCGGTCGACGAACCGGCAAACCCACCCGCGCCGGCCGGGGGGGGAGCTGCCGTGGGAGAGATCCGCCGGGGAGGGGCCGGATCGGCAGCGCCGGTCGTCCTTCCGCCGGCAAGGTTGCGCCCGGGATGGAGATGGAGAGGGGACAGTTGGGGAGGAGGGGGCGCGCGGCGCCGCTTTTTGAGGGTGGCCACCGCTGGCCGCCGCCACGCAGCCGGCGCAGTAAAAGGCGGCGACGGCGGCCGGGGGGCCTGGCGGCAGGAGCTAGGCGGGCGGCCCGGTGCTCCCGAAGTAAGCCCAGCGGCCGGGCGCTGGGGGCCGTTGGGCGTTTTCCGGTGGAGTTCTAAGATCGATGATCTGAGAAAAAATAAACAAAACTTGGTCTGTCGGCTTAACAGATCAGGCACTAATGAGTTGTTCCAGCAGGCCTGTCATACTATCTGATTTTATTGTGTAATAGATTGCTTCAATTTTCAAGGTTAGCATGATTAAGAAAAACACAAGTACTGTCGATAAAATAAATTCAGGGCACAACTCTCACACTGCATGCCGAAGCTCGAGCTCTGCGGGACCGCAGCTGCAGTAGCAGAACAGATGCACACAGACACTCCTATTCATAGTCTCGTAAAGATCGCCATTACCAACTAACACTGGAGGCCATTGCCACTGCATGCTCGGACGAGTATCCTTTCTCGCATGCTAGCCAGTGTGAACTCAAATCTTAGTAATCATGCGTATTCAGACAAGTAACACTTCATGTATGCGCAATCAGCGTGAACTCAAACCTGTAGTTGTTCTAATACAAACCAGAGATCTTGGCACATGGAACAGAATAGAGGATTTGCAGCACAACGAGAACTGCAAGGCTAGGTAGATCATATCATGTTAATGTAAAAGGCATTAGTGTAGTGTCTGCAGGTGTACAAATTGAAATCGTTCTAGAAGAAACAAAACTAGATGGTTCGCGCTGTTGCAGCGCTGTTGCAGCCTCGGCCACCTGCAACAATCATGTTGGTTCGCACTGTCAGAGGCTAGCTGTCTACGTGCTGGTCTCGCCGCCATTGCGCCAGCGGCCGGCCAGTGTATGTACGCCGGATGAGTGTGACATAAAGCTTCCCTAATTTTCTCACTGAATTAGTCCAGGCGCTGATACAGTACCTAAAGCTCTGGGATGGACTAACAGAAGTAAACTTAATGCAAGGGGACATTTTGGCGTGGGAGTTCAGCTTGAAAAGTGCAGTTCTTCACCTTGATCACCTTAATTGGATCCACCTTGGATCCTTTGCCTTTCGAACTGGGAGAGGATGAAATGCTCTAGGAAGTTTCTTATGTGAAATCTGGAACATGCATGCAGATCACAAGTCGGTGGCAATTCAAAGTCTAGCCGGGTAAACTCTCAATCACGCGCTGATGTGATGTGTGGCGCCTAACCCAGATTGTCACACGTAGTTCAGACACTAGCGGCCGTGCGTGCTTGACGTGGCCGGCGGGCGACGACCATCTCATGGGACAGCAGTAGCAGTACTATGGCGTGTTACAATCTTTGCTCCGGACAGTAGTATGAAACTGTATCGGTCGCCTTTAAATATGGGTAAGTTGGCAGTCCCGTAAACCCAGAACCAACCACACTTCACACAACGCGCAGACAAGCTGATTGGCTTTAATCATGATCTCCAGTAGAGTGATAGTTTGTGCCATGGCGTTCGCCGGCGCGTTTATGGCCATGCCGCCCGCATCCACAGCCTTTGGTGACGACGGTGGGATACTGCATATCCCGTCTGCTGCCTCCTTAGCTCACTGCCCTTCCAGCTGCGGGGCATCACCATCTCCTACCCTTCGGCATTGGGGCTGGATTTGCTTCCGACAAGGCTTTGAGCTCACTGCAACTACACCACTAACCTCCAAAGTTGTTTCTAGGCAACAGCACAACTCAGGTTACTAACATGGATGGTAACAATGTTTTACATCCCTACTATGTTCTTCAATAGTACCTTGGAAGAATCTGCTACAAACACTTTACAATATATTTTTGGGATGCCCCGCTAAATGGGTATTACTATCGATGAGGATAACAGTTTCCTCTTCCTTGGCTGTGATTTCGATGTTGACTTGTTTATTTCTGTGAGAAACCCAATTGGCTCCTGCATGAGCGGGTGCCACAGCCTGGTTTCTTTGCCGAATCAAGGGCCTTGCAATGGGTTTGGTTGTTGTAACATCGATCTACAAAACGACATCTCAGGCTTTCAGGTAACAATAGTTCGGGTTGACAATATGTCGTAAGACGGTCAAGTCCTCAACACCCTGGAATCATGGCTTTCATGTCGATTCGATAGAGATTATTACTAACGATGGCGCGATTGATATTTTCTCAAGTTGGACAAATGCAAGCAAGATTGATGCCACTGCACTTTGGAATATTGCCATCATGGACCAACCAAGCTGCAAAATCGCGCGCAGATGAACAGGCAAGCTATGCTTGTGGTGGCGCGACAGCATTTGTACAAATGCATCATGGAGGTTACACCTGCAGCTGCTCCAATCATTTTTACGCATCGAATGCTTACCTTCAAATGGATGCATGCTCAAACAAAGGTTCGAGTAGTTTGCTTTTCTCTAGAACATGAAATGTCACAAACATATCATTTCAATCATCTTGTTCTTACTCCTTGTCAATTTATTATGGAGCAGATTACAACCCGAAGCCTAAAAAGAGCATTGCCGGAGGTCGTGGGAACATGTCCATTCCTTTCCTTTCGGGCTCGAAGAAGATTGTTATGGAAACGAAAGTTTCCAGCAATTGTACAGCAGCTAACACTACGCTTTTCAGCTCAGGAGGTGCACAATATCGCGTGCTTAATGTGTCAGTTGAAGATGGGACTCCGATTGTAAGCAACATATTAAACAACAATGCAAGCTCCAGAGAAGAAGTGATAATAGTTAATACCGACAAGTATGGACTTTACAGACATGGAGGGTCCTGTCGCAGAAGATAATTTGATTTTTCTATGGAATATGACATTGTTATAAGATGGGCAATAATCAATTCAACTTGTCAGCAAGCTAAGCAGAATAATAGCAACTATGCATGCCGTAGCATAAAGCAGTTCTTGCCTACACGTAACCCATGGGAACATATTTTATGGGTATCGTTGCAATTGTTCTTCCGGCTTCCAAGGAAATCCATACATACAGGACGGCTGCGCAGGTACATCCCTCTCATCGTTCAGTACGTCTACAGAGCAATACATCACTAATACCCAACACGGGATAAAAATTAGTCGCACATGCTCTAAAAAGAGTTGTAATTCAAAAGTTCTGGATTATAAATCAGATCAAGTTATTTAAACATGTGATTGTATTTTCAGCAGAGTATAATATAAGCATATATCTGTAACGACCAACATATATATTGAATAACAAATGAGATGCCTACAGATATTGATGAATGCTCACTTCGCCAAACTACTGCAATGGTACATGTGAGAATATTCCTGGAAGTTATAAATGCACGCCATGCCCTCGGAGTAAAGAATTTGATTCTACCAAGGGGCGGTGTGTCATATCGACTAAGCAAAGGAATCTTCTTTTGGGTAAGTAGAGAAAAACATATCCCCTTGCAGTTACATTTTCGTACCAACACAGTTTATCAACCACAACAAATGCATATTGGTATTGCAATTGGAACCAGTTGTGGCCTTGGATCCATATTTATTGCATTGCAGGTATGGTAGTTGCCAATAAGTGGAAAAAAGGAATCTAAAAATAGAATCCGACGAGCACACTTCAAGAAAAATCAAGGTCTGTTATTGGAGCAACTGATCTCAGATGAAAGTGCTACAAGCAAAACAAAAGATATTCCCTATTGGGGAATCTAGAGGAGGCGCATCAACAACTTTGATGCTACCGTATTCTTGGTCATGGAGGACATGGAACAGTTTATAAGGGGATTTTGTCGCATCAACGGTGGTGGCCATAAAAAGTCCAAAATAGTGGAGCAACAGAGATGTAATTCAATTCTATCAATGAGGTTGTGATTTTGTCTCAAATCATTCAATCGTGAATGTGGTGAAACTGCTTGGTTGCTGCCTAGAAGATGAGGTGCCCTTAAAGCTTGTCTATGAGTTCATTTCAAATTGAACCTATGAACTTCTTCACATGTGGATACTTCAAGAAATGCTTGCTTTCATGGATGATCGATAAGGATTGCAAAGTTGGAAGCAGCCGGGCTCGCTTATCTACACCTCGCCAGCCTACAATACCAATTTTTCACAGATGTAAAGTCTTCTTCAAATATACTCTTGATGACAACTTCACCACAAAAGGTTTCAGATTTTGGTGCTTCAAGATCTCTTTCACTTGATGAGACCCATGTGGTGACAATTGTTCAAAGGAACATTTGTTACTTGGATCGCAGTATTATCATACCGGGTCAACTACTTGAGAGAAGAGTGATGTATACAGTTTTTTGAGTAATACTTGTGGAACTTTTGACAAGAAAGAAGCCAATTTTTATTAATGATTTAGGTGCAAAGCAAAGCTTGTCCCATTACTTCATTGAAGGGCTTCATGCAAGGGTCTTTTATGGAAATAATGGATCCACGAAGTTGTGGAAAGAGGCGACGGTGAAGAGATTGAGTGAAATTGCCTTACTTACGAGAAGCATGCTTAAGGGTCAAAGGAGGAGAGCGGCCAAGTATGAAAAGAATTAGGAGGATGAGGTTTTAATTGTATTTAAGAACAAAGAGGTCGACAAAAATACACCATTTACCCAAAAATGATGGAGATATTGAGCCTTTGCTGTGTGGAAAATCTAAGAATTCACTTGAACATATTGAACTTATTAATGCTGCACATATACCACCTCAAAAAAGACTTCCAAAGATGCTTTCTGATTTTGAGCAAGAATTTGTATCTTCATTTAGGCAACGCTAACTACATTAGAGTAAGATGATCTTGGGTTCTTATATGCCGCCTATCCGGAGATATCGTATATTTAGAGGTTACATTTAATTCTGAATGCTTTGGATGAGATTGTATCCTGCAATTTATTTTCCATGTAATATGCACAATGTATTGTGTAGACCGATGGCTTGTATCCTTCTATATGATGGCTTGTATCCCTTCTATATATTTCAGAGATGCATATAGGGTCTAAACTCTAGTCCCTTATATATTAAGGATATGGTTCTATAAGAACTTATAGTTGTGGTTGTCAAAGTCTTTGATAATTTGATATCAATTGCCTGGGCTTAATCATTGTGTCGATGGTAGTTAATGAATAATACATTATTTTCAACCGCAACATATTACTTTTATAATTCGGTAAGCATCAAACTAGTATGGAATTGATACCGGAAACGAGGAAAGATAAGGCAAAGTCATTCAGGTCACTCTTCCCTTCAATGTCCTTTCATGGCGAGAACGGTCAGCACGGCCAATGTAATGTATTCCACATAGAACTTCAAAGCTGCATTTGCAGAGTCACGAAATTAAGTATGTACAAGTGTACCCTGGCCGGATGCAACTAATGCGCATGTGAAAATCTGAATTGGCTTGTCGAATTTTATTATAGTTTTCAGAACATTGTGAGCCCGCATTGGATCAGTATCTATCCTAGGAACATCGTAGCAACTATCGGTTATGCATAATGAAGCAAACGACCGATTGAAAATGACCATGGCGCCAAGGAAGCCTACCAATTCAAGGGGAGATAAGTGGCAGGCCCAGCGTCTGTGGGGACGACGACCGGGCGTGCGGCCGGAGGCGTCTGGAGGAGGAGAGAGGAGGAGAGCCATTTCGGCGCAGGAGGAGCCTCTTAGATCACCGACAACTGGCGACCGAAGCAACAAAGAAGCGCGGCGCTTCAGCAGAGTCGGCGAGTCAGGAGTGCAGGTGCTCGAGGAGGAGTAGCAAAGGGCACGTAAATTGGGCATGAAAGGATTTTTCTTTGATGGGCCTGGTCGGTGCTTTGATGAATATATGGCCCAAGAACTGCTGTCGTCGAGGGTCAAGGACTTTTAACACGCCAAGCATCAGCTAAAGCATGCTTACCGCGACCGGGCCTCATGTAGGACAATCCTTGCTCGATTGATCTGGTGGTTGTGCCTTGACGCCATTTGACGGCGAGTTTACAAAGAAATTTTCAGCCGGTAGGTTTGGTGGAGGCGGAGGAGAGAACGCCCGCGGCCACGGAAAATGATTTGCCTCAAGTTTGATCGTGGGAGCTCTTCCTCAAATGGCAGGAACCAGCAGATAAGGAGACTATATGCTATGGCACGGGGATGAGTCAAATTCTTGAGGCAATAACTTCTCGAGGATAGCACCCTAAACCTTTCGAATTCAAGAGCAAGTTTTTAAAAGTACTTTTTAACCGATAAATATACATATATATGGCTTCTCGAGAGTCAAGATTTTTAAAAGTTTGATCAAATATATAAAAGGGGTTTTGCTATATCCTCGAGGACTGGATGAAAAAGTTCGCAGTTCGGTGGATTGCTTTGACTCGGCTTGTTAGTAGCTTCAGTTGGTTTTATATTTTTGAATCGAGCTAAGCCAACATTGTAGCTTGTATAGTTAACGAGCCAAAGATGTTGGTCTTGAACTTATATTAGTTTGTACGCTTCTTATCTTGCACTTTTACAGTTTTGGTTCATGATTGTCGTAGATAATATAAACATCAGTTGATATGACTCTATTACATTACTTTTAATGGATGTACGGATAATTAGTATGGATTATGGATACATTATGTATGATACATATGGAGAATGGAACACTGCTATATATGGAAGTAATGTGTGTGTTATATTGTTGTACTTGTATATACTCCTATGTTAGTACGTATTATTACTGCTAATTTAATGCTTATGAATGTGTTACTTTTGTATTATTAATATTCTAACTAAAGCTTTTAAATAAAAACATATATATTGTATTTTATGTATTTTTGACCCGACTCACGAAGCCAAATGAGCCAGATCCCACAGCACGAGCCAAGCAACTAGCCTTTGGCCTCTATTAAAATTATGACGCTTGAAGTTGAGCCTGCTCGCTATCTTGTGGGCTCCGAACGAGCCGATGATGCGAACCATGCCGCTCATTAATCCGAGACCTCAGACTAGTCGACCTCGACATCAAAATCAAGCATATTACCTCCCTAAGAGGTAATAGGACAAATATATGTGTTTATTTTTGAGAAAATAGGAAAGTGGGGAGAACTTTTAGAGGTAAGAAAATATGGCAATTATATCTAAAAGATTTATTGTCTATGAGCGTGTAGGTATTTAAGTTATGGCAGCTGCTCCGGTACTCCTCTTTCAAAATTTGCACGAATCCCAAAGCAGACACTTCATTAATTAATTCAATTAGGTTAATATTATTTGACTTATGGGTTGAGACCTTGTGGCGTGAGGCTGTCGCCTCTCTGCCTGCGCTTCAGCAGCGAGAATGGACCAGTAAGCAAAGGCAAGTATGCGAGTGCTACACATGCTGATTTAGGTTGGCATGTGTTTAGTTTGTGCGATTGAGTGATACTTCTATTTTCGTTAATCTTTTATGCTTTGGCTATGTTCACTCGCACATCGGAGTGTGTCAAATGACGTATCTCTCGCTCGTGTTGTGCAGGAGGTGTGGAGCTCGGAGATGGTAGCCGACGGCCGAGGTGAAGGGAGCCCAGGAGGACGTGCCGGGCGAGCGGATCGCCGGAGAGTGAAGAAGACGAACGTGAGCTTTGGACCGAGGGACCGCAGGTCGCCCGGGTGGCTAGCTATGGTAGTCGACATGCGGGACATCGGCGGATGCAAGAGCGATGTGCGAGGTGACGCGTCGATCGGGTCATCAAGACGGGCGAAGCTGCGAGTGCGCGTAGCGCGGGAGCTCGGATGACTTGGCTACTCTGAGCGCGTCAAGGCGGCGATGACACGTGCTCCTGAGGTTTGGTGGTTTGCCCTCCAAAAACCATCGGCTGCGGGTTTCGTGGTTTGGGCCTCCAAAACCACGAGGCGGGTTTGGTGGTTTGGGCCTCAAAACCATCGGCGCGAGTTTTCACGGGTTTGGGCCTCCAAAACCGGGGCGCTCCTACAGTGGAGCCGGAGGGCGGCAGCGTGGCGTATCCGGGAGATTGGCGTGGAGCAAGGCCGCGAGATGAGGAGAGCGCGCGGTGGTCGCGGATCGTGAAGATACCCAAGTTCGACCATTATGCCCCCGCTGTATGGCTTTCGCACGTGTATCTGGCGATGGGTGAGTGTAGTAGCAATAGCAACGCGAGCCGTCGGTCACCTGACTATAAACGAGTCAAGTCGGCCCCTTCCCGCACTCTGCCTCTCTTGTTTTCGGCCATTCGGTTCCCGCCTGTAGTTGTTCGGGAGTTGGAGAGGTCCGCACAACCATTTTGTGCCTGAGAACAGAGGGAAAGCGCCTCCCCAGTGAGCGCTGCGTCTCGCGGCTTTTGGGGGTCGAATCGCTCTCCGTCGCGGTGCTGCGGATTTTGTGTTCGTGGTTTCTGCTATTTTCGCGGGTGCTTTTTCTCCTCCCCTTCTAGAGAGCCTCGATCTGGCACATTGTGGATCGCTTGGTTCACCTCCCTGTATATGATTTAGTTCTGCACCTCATGTACCTAAGAGATCTCACCGGCGATGTTCTCGCTTGGAATCGCAAGACGGATCTGCGAGATCGGAAGCACTTTTGTATTCGCGGTTGTGTTCTTCGTGGTTTGGCCAATGCGGATCTGAGCTTTTCTCTCATTTTACTCTGCGGATCTCGAAATTCCAAGAAATGGTCACCACACGCCTAGATCACTGACTTAATTTTGTGACCTGAGGTGTTTGAGTTTGATTCAAGTTTGGGTGAGAAGAACTCACGACGGCACTGCTGTTCGTGTTGTTGTCGAGCTACTGGAAAGCGACAGTCCTGTGCACCCGGGGCGGACAGTACATCGGACTGTCGGCCTCCTCAGTCGGGACTATCGCTCAAATTTTGAATTCGCGGACTCGTCGGCCTTAGAGTCGCGGTTGTCGCGGAGTCAGCACTGTCAGGCGTGTTTTGAGGAGGTTGTGTTTGATGGATTCGGGCCGGTTCAGTCTACTTGCCATGACGGACGGATCCGCTTTTTGTGCTGAAGGTGTAAAGTTTTCACTTCTTGTGTGAGCCTTGCCGAACTCTCTCGGTCGATCGGCTGTGACTCTAGGGCAATCCTAGGTCTCATCCACCTTACAATCAAGGTCGATCTTCGATTTGTGTGGATTGATTTAGCCGGTGGGTGAAGGCTACAGATTGCTAGTCCGAGAATTTTGTGAGGAGCTCTATTCACCCTCCCTCCTGAGTAAGCAGCACCGGTCCTTTTGCCAGTGTAGGCTTGGCGGACAGCGGCCACCATATGGGATCTGGAATTCAAGATGTGTGAACGGGAGAGGAGAGCAGAGAGGGCATGGGCTACTTTTGAGGGTGTTTTTCTTGCTCACTGGTTA
>JADLZK010000963.1:0-97614 GCA_015847255.1 Hyparrhenia diplandra
CCTATCCTCTTCGCCTGCAGCTCCCGAATGGCAGCTAAACCCCTCCTTCAATCCCGCCGCGGCGGCGGCGGCTCGCCTTCCCTTCCGCCTCCCTCTCCCGCCAGCTCCACCTTCCCGCCTCCTCCGCTTCCTCCCCGGACAATTCCTGCCCCAAAGACGCAGTCTTTCCGCCTCGGCGGCACCCGCCGGCAGGCGTAGCAGGTCGCCGGCCCCGTCATCAGCGAGGGCAGGGATGACGAGGACGCCGCCGTCGGCCGGCCCGTATGTCCCGGATGGGTCTTCATGCAGGATGAGGATCCCAACCTCCCTGGCTTCTTCAAGAACCCTCCCCGCAGCCCGAGGACGAGACGGGAGGAAGTGGAGAAGTGCTCCTGGCCGCCGACACGGATGCGTTTTTTGAAGATGAGGAGCAGGAGCAGGGGTGGCGGAGGACGCGTCGGATGCCGAATTGGAGGGCCTGGACAGCGATATCGATGACTTCCCTTGAAGAATTCGAGGATGGGGACGAAGAGGATGATGGCTCAGCGGTGAAAGGTGCCACAGGTATGGATGCTTTGCTAGTGACTGGGACTCTGATTGGGAGGATATGGAAGAAGACGAGGATGAGAAATGGAGGAAAGAACTGGACGGCTTCACCCTGCCGGGTGTCGGGTACGGGAACATCACTGAGGAGACGATCCAGAGGCTCAAGAAAGAGAAGCTGTCCAAGTCGGAGAGGAAGCGCCGGGCGAGGGAGGCCAAGAAGGCTGAGGCCGAGGAGGACTCTGCCCTCGTCTGTAGCCGGTGCCACTCGCTGAGGAATTACGGGCTTGTGAAGAACGACAAGGCTGAGAACCTGATCCCGGACTTTGATTTCGATCGGTTCATTTCGCCTCGGGTCATGAAGCGGTCGGCTGGCACCCCGGTCATCGCCATGGTGGTGGACTGTGCAGACTTTGATGGGTCCTTTCCGGGCGAGCTGCCAAGTCGTTGTTTGAGGCACTTGAAGGAAGGAGGAATTCAAAGGCGAAATAAACACCGAGGCTTGTTCTTGTTGGTACAAAGGTGGATTTGCTTCCATGGCAACAAATGGGAGCACGGTTGATAGGTGGGTTCGGGTCAGTGTTAGCTTTTTGGAGCACCCAAACTAGATGCTGTGTTCTTGATCAAGGCCCACAGAGATTTGGCTGTTAGGAACCTAATTTCGCACATCAAGGAGTCTGCAGGACCTAAAGAGCAACGTTTGGGTGATTGGTGCGCAGAATGCTGGGAAATCTACGCTGATCAATGCGCTTTTGCAAAGGAAACAAGGTGTTAAGATCACAAGATTGACTGAAGCTGCTGTCCCGAACAACACTGGGCATATTGAGGGTAACAGGTGTTTTACCTGCAAAGGCAAAGATGTATGACACTCCTGGCTTGTTGCATCCTTACATAATGGCAATGAGATTAAACAATGAGGAACGGAAGATGGTTGAAATAAGGAAAAGAATTGCTGCCACGATCCTTCAGGGTGAAAGTAAGTGGCTTTATTACTAGTTCTCTCATTTATGGACTTCATATTTACAAGGGCCCATTACTGGATGTAACCGGAAAGGACTGTTTTTATGCAATCTGTTAAATGGACATGATCATTAATTTGAAATAAGCCACATGCTCTTGTTCCTTTACTAGAGGCATATCACTGACATTATAATATGAGAGTATGTCAAAAGTCCATGCTTCTATAACCAGGAGAGAAACCTGAAATCCACACCTAGCATTTGTGTATTGAAATAAAACTTTGTAAGATGATAGTTTCCCCAGTAGAGTTAATAGCTATAAATGATTGCAGGTAGGACAATCTGTCCATATTGAGGCTTAACGCCGCTGGATGTGCTAAAATCATCAGCACAAACTATCTATATAACTGTTTGGGCATCTTCCAATGTTCCCCTCCATCTTGGAAAGACTGAAAATGCCCATGAATTAAGAGAGAAACATTTTGGCATCAGACTTCAGGTAAATCTGTTCTGATCTGGTGGAGGCCTCTTGTAATGACACAATAATCTATCTTCAAGAAGACCACTTGCATATTACTTGGTAGTAAGGTTACGTTATTGGAAAACAACACATGCCTTGCATTCATTGAATAAACAAACCTGCTTTTATGTGCTGTGTCCAATGCAATTGTAACGTGAGTTTTGCATCTATCATAGTTCATAGAATCATGGAAAGAAAAATATTTATACTTTGCCTTTTTCTGTGTATCATACTGATTCATATGTTGCCTCTGTTCAGCCTCCAATTGGCCCAGAGCGAGTCAATGAATTGGGTCACTGGACAGAAAGACATATTGAGGTTTCTGGGGCAAGCTGGGACTTCAACAGTATGGACATTGCTGTTTCTGGCCTTGATGGTACTCCTTGGGCCTTAAAGGCACTGCCACTGTTTCTTTGTGGACATTTGAGGGCATTGGTGTGACAGAACGTGATGCAATGATTCTACACCCCAGCCCAGTTCTAAAGGCCTGGATTTTTGGTTACCTATCGCCATTGCTAATGCTCTAGGTGAGGAGACAAGAAAGAAGAACGAGAAAGAGAAAGGCTGAGCAAAGAAGAAGAGAGGAAGAAGAGCTCCTTTTGGAAGAAATGGTTTAGTGATGATTCTGTAGCCCACAAAGTCAGGATTCTGTTTCTCAAAAGGCCTGATTTTGGTTACCTATCGCCATTGCTAATGCTCTAGGTGAGGAGACAAGAAAGAAGAACGAGAAGGGAAAGGCTGAGCAAAGAAGAAGATACTAAGAACAGCTCCTTTTGGAAGAAATGGCTTAGTGATGATTCTGTAGCCCACAAAGTCAGGATTCTGTTTCTCCTGTTGACATGGCCTTTTGTTTGTCCCAGTTCTTGATGTCTTTTTGACATAGGCTGCATCCTGTGATTTTTCTTTTCTTTGCTCACATATATCTCAACTCAATTTTTCTGTCTATTTGTTTTCCATTTGTTCTTTGCAACCATTTTGTCAAATGCTACTTGCATCTTACAGATCCAGTTCTTGCAACCTGAGGAAGATTGATATCCTAGATTGCCTATTCAGTTATGTGCAAAAAAACGAGACTGTTTAGACATGTAGAGCAGCCAATTTATTATGTACTATTTTTTTAACTTAAAACAATGTATTATGTAATAATTGTTTTGCCTTCTTATTTTAGCTCCAAAGAAAGGTCTCCCTTTATATGGTTGCAGCATATGCGCCCACATTTTAGCATCTGTTTTCACTTTCAGGTTGCAATGAAGATGTTTCCATGCTGTGATTTATTCACTGTTTTAAATTCTGTAATATTTAATAATTGAAGTACCGCAGAAAAGAGCACGTGACGGAAGATAATTGAATCATTTGTGCATTGATTGAATGTACAGTTACTTGTTTGCGCTTAGCTTTAATTTATTCCTAACAATTTTGAACTCAACGTATGCAGAAGGCTACAGTGAAGAAGGATTCCAAACTTCCTCCTGGGTTGAAGGATAAGCTGAGGAAAACCTTAAAAAGAGATAGAAAAGCTAATCGATGAAGGACAAACGCTTCTACCATTGTTCCGTTTGACCACCAGTGGTGACAATATCAAGAGTTCACCAGAGCATACTATGGGATCAGAATCACCCTCCAAGACTACTTCAGAACCCCCAAAAGTTTTTGGACTAGATGGAGATACTGAAAAGATAATAAGCATGCTCCATGGTTATACAGCAGCTGCTGATCATTCTGTAATTGGAATCCATGGCATTCCAGGGTCAGGGAAAACCACCCTCAGCAAGCAGTATGTTTTGCGAAAGTGTGTGAAGAAGAGGAACAGTGGAGTCCCTTATTTCGAGCTAATCATGTGGATTCATGTTACTAAAAAGTTCAGTGTGCATGCTGTCTACAATGAGATGTTAGAAATAGCATCGGGTACAAAATGGATGCGCTCAGCAATCTAGATATGCTGCAAAGTGAGTTGAAGAAAAGTCTAAAAGGCAGAAGGTTCTTATTGGTTTGGATGATGTATGGTACCCAGAAAGTGTTGATGAACAGAACAATATGGAGAAACTACTCTCTCCATTGAAGGAGGCTGACAAGGGAAGCAGAGTCCTAGTGACCACTGACTGCAGATGCAGCAAAATTTTTGGTGCCTGTGAACCCTATGCCGATTTCTGATATGGATGAAGAAGAGTTCTTTAAAATTTTCGTGCATTATGCACTTGATAAGTCACCGGTTAGAGACCAAGACAAAGGCAAATTTGAAACAATTGGTAGAGAAATTTCCTACTACTAGAAAGTCACCTCTGGGTCATGGTGAACAGTGGCAGGACAGCTGAGGATAAGAACCCGCTCGAGCACGGGGATATTGGTTTTCGGATAGACACCTTGAACCGAAGGGTGATCTGCTGAAGGATACTATGGGAGCTCTATGGTGGAGCTACATCAGCTTGATGAGCATGTCCGCAATGTTTTGCAAGCATGTTTCCTAGAAGATATGAGTTGGATCGAAACGAGCTAGTTAAAATGTGGGTGGCACAAGGGTTTGTGGATACCAGTAAAACCTCAGACATGGAAGTTGCTGGTCGTGAGTGCTTTGAAGTATTGCTGGCAACTTCATTCATCCAACTGAAACGTGAGTTTGCTTTTGGAGTACAGTACTATGCAATTGCAATTCATGATCTCTGCACCTAACTTAGCAGGAACAGTTGCTGGAAGTGATTGTTTCACAATTGAGAAAGATATGGTGGACCACCAAATTCCTCAAGATGTTCGCATCTTTTCATTGATTCCGATAATTTAGGAGAACTCATGGAGCAGATTGTGAAGCTGGACACCTTGCGGACTCTAGTAATGTCAAGAAGTTCTACAGAAAATTTTAAACGCTGCGTGCTCAAAGACCTGAGAAGCTGCGGTTCGTGCATGTGTGGCTGGAGGAATTTGGAGCAAATGTGATTCCAGAATGTATTGGTGAATTAAAACATCTTCGTACCTTGGTATTTATGGGTTCTCATGTCCTACTATAGATCTGCCACCGTATTTTGCCAAGCTATACCATCTGCAGGAGCTCTCCGTTTCTGCTGCACTGCACTGTCTTGACAGCAGTCACATGGCCGACTTTGAGAATCTGCGGCGCGTCGAAAGTGTCCCTTTTTGATGAACATCCCTGACATAGGGCAGATGCCCTTACTCCAAACTCTGGATAACTTTACAGTGAAGAAGGAAAAAGGGTTATGAGATATCGCAACTGGAGAACCTGAACAACATTGATGGCTTAACTGAAAATTGAAGGACATGGAAACATTGAAAGCAAGGAAGATGCTCGGCCGGGCCAACCTAAGCAACAAGCTACACGCCCAGAACTCTGTCTTTGCTGGAACGAACCCAATGAGATTGAGGAGACGGGGTCGCCATCAAGAAAAAAAACAGATGACTGCTGCCCATAGTCAACAAGTAGTTACTCCTCCAAAGCCAGAGGAGATCCTTGAGGCCCTCCACCCTCCAGCCCTATTAGAAAAAACTCACCATTGAGAACTATGGCGGATCGACATTCCCAAGTTGGTTGTCAGGAGAAGAAGATGGTAAGCTAAAGCTCCTGAAATTTCTCTATTTCAGTTATTGCAGCAGGTCAGATTCGCAGCTCAAGTTTGGCAAAACCCTCCCTAAGCTGCATATCCTAGATATCTCAGGGTGCAGTTGGAACGCTTTGCCAGATAACATCAAGCAGCTGGCATCGCTCAAAAGAATTGATTATCTGTGATTGCAAAAATATCCAGTCACTGCCAGGATTTCAATCATCCCTCAAGATACTTAAAATACAGTATTGCCCAAATATCCAGTCACTACCAGAATTACCATCATCCCTTGAGAAACTTAAAATAGGAGGTTGCCCAAATATCAAGACTTATTTGCTTCATTCACTAAGAGGATCATATATAAATTTATATCACAAAAGGTCACATGAACTAGCTTGAATTTATGTATAATTATGGCGGGACAAAATATTTATGTACAATTGTGGTGGTGTCCCCAGTCTAGCACGCTTAATGAATTATAGGCTGCTGGATTCCTCTCAAAATATCTATCTGCTAACACGATCAATTTGCATCACACATAACTGTACAAACTATTAAATATGTTTCTCATGAGAACTAGGAAAAGATCACCAAAGTTATCTCCCACTTAAGTAAGATCGGGACGAGCCTGACAGTGACAGAGCAGAATTTGAGGACAGCAATCGTGAATGCTCCCCTTCTTTGATGTCCTCGACAGCATCGGCATTCAGAAATGGAGGATCACTCAAGACAATCTCCAAAGCATTCCTGTGGTTTCTCAGCAACTCCACTACCTTCCCCATTGCAGGCCTATCATCAGGATTTGCTTGTGTACATAGCAGTCCAATTTGCAGTATATGCATGACCTCATCCCTGATAGAGTCTTCATAGATGCTTCGATCAACAATCATCTCCACTCTGTTATCCTTGTAGTGTTTCCATACCTTAAATTTAAAGAAATTATTCATATTAGACACGTTATATTACAGCTGGAACTTGGAATGGTCAAGTAAATGGTCTGATAATTTTTTTTAGTTGGTCACTTTGCCATTAAGAGTGATTTGTTTCTATGGCTAACTATGCCAGTACTCCTCTTTCCTTCAACAAAGATGCAAATGTGCATGCTGCGAGCGAAGTGCATCTAAATCTGAAATTCATGTTTAGAACTTCTATTTCTGAAATGATTCCTAATATACAGACTGTAAAACTATTTAAACATAACAAATAGGGCAAAGTGCTATTTCAGCAAAGTCTTCTCTCAGTTTTTCTACTGAAGTACATGAATCAGCTCTACAATCTCAGTTTTAATGAACAATGATAGATGCCACTACGTTAGTATGAAGCTGCGAAGCTACAATTCTCCTACCAAGATCGTTATCAGTCCCCCATTCTTCTCATAATTATATTTTGAAAGAATTTCGACCTCCTCTGTAAATCTAAATGAACAATTAGATTGAGTACCAGCACATTTTAAGGACCATGCAGATTCCACATATGAATTATGATTACAGAACTATGATAACAGAAAGCAAGCAAATTCAATAGTGATGTCAATAACATCATGGTAGTACCTCTGTTAACAAAACCTGTCCTCCGTGTGAGCCATTTGAGTTGCTACATCTTTTTCCCTGAAACAATCTCAAGAACAAGAACACCATAGCTGAATACATCAGCTTTCTCTGTCAAATGCCCATGCACTATGTATTCAGGAGCCATGTAGCCTCTGCAAGACACTTATTTTGTGAGTTTAGTTTAGAAACTCAAGTTGCACCATTACCATTTGACATGAAAACAGAATTAATAACCCTGCAAATACTTCTGTGAATATGATAAAGGATCTTACAATGTTCCAGCAACACCAGTTGTAAGATGAGTAACGTCTTCTCCAAAAGCTCTTGCAAGGCCAAAATCAGTTATTTTAGGTTTCAGTTTATCATCCAATAGAATATTACTAGCTTTGATATCTCGGTGAATAATCCGTATTTCTGACTCCTCGTGGAGTGTAAGAGAGCCCCTCGGCAATGCCTTGAATGATATCGATCCTGAGATCCCAGGTTAAATTTCTTCTACGACTTGTATCTGAAAGAATAATACAAGACAGTTATTGCAATTCTGGAACACCCATTCTAATTTTCTGTAAAATAAATGGCAAAAACAAAAGAGCAAGTTCTAGGCAGAACTGAAACCATCAGATGAATTATGTTTTACTATCAAAACATAAAGTAGGACCGTTTCTTCAAACAAGAATTCTGTTATGTGCTTACTTTTTCTAACAATAAAACATGAAGAATGACAGCTTCCGTAGATTTTATTGCTTTTTTGACTTTGGCCTACAAATGGAAATTTAAAAGACTAGCAAGGCAGAGCCAATTATGAGTGAAGCCTATCTTGATTATTCGCAATGATCAGAAGTCGATAGATTAGATAGGAAGGAGACTCCCTGACCCCCGTCGGCCCCAACGCTGGCGGTCTGAAACCCAGCCGCGCCACTCCCGGCCCCCTCCCCGTGTGGCAGGCGCCGACGCCCGCCGGGGTCGGCCCGCTTTCTCCCCTCGACATTGGCGGCGCCGGACGCCGCGGGCCGGTGCGGCGATTCTCGCCGGTGCCGCAGGTGGTGCGGCGAGAACGCCACGCGGCGACGGCGCCGCCGCCGTCAAGTGGTTTCCGATGGCGGCGCGCGGCTTCCCTACGGCGCCCTCCTCTTCCTCCTTGTCATGCGGCGCCGACGGGCCGGCCTGGGCTCTCCCGGAGCTTGGGCGGCCGGATCTCGCTGCCCTCGCGGCCGGATTCGGCGCCTCAGTGCGGGTGGCCTCCGTGCCGCCGGCCATGGTGGTGCGGGCGTGGGAAAAATCGGGGCCCTGGATTCCCCTCTTACGGATCTCGGGGCCCCCGGGCTTGCGCTGGCGCCCACGGTGCCGAGCGTCGGCTGCCATCTTCTTCCTCGGTCTTCCTCGTGGCGCGGTGAAGCCCCGTGGCCGGGACGCCCATTTCCGGCGCTCGGGTGGTCCGCAGATGCTGGGCGGCGGCTCACGGGCCGTTGGCGCATGCGTTGATGGCGAGGCCTCGTGCGTGCGTTGGGGGTGGTGCTTCTCGCCGTCCCTCCACCGACGGCCTTAGCCGGTGGTAGTCCGTGGGAGCTCCCACGGTGAGAGCGACCGCCTTGCCGGTTCAGTACTCCCGAGGTTGAGCCGCCTACGGAGGATGCGGCCATAATCAAGACGAAGAGCGAAGATGGTGCTGCTAGTGCGGCCGGTGGACACGCTGGGCTGGCGAGGCGTCGGTCTTTTCGACATGTCGCCACGACAGTGGGGTGGGCCGACGCAGCTTTGCGGGTCGCAATGTGTAGCCGGGCGTCGTTGCCCCTCCGGCGAGGTTTCAAGTTAGACGATCGGTGTACCAATTTTACTTTGGCGATTGCTAAGTTCGGAACTGAAGTCGATGGGTTCCAGAATGGGGCCTCTTGGCTAAAGTTCGGCGACGGCGACGCTCGTGGCCGCCGGCCTTCCGTTGAGGGCGCCGCGACCAGCTTTTTACCGTGAGAACCCGGGTCCTTCTTGACTAGCGACGGGCGGCGCTTCGAACGTCAGAATCTTGCCGGTTGGGCGCTATGTGGAATTAGACTTGGCTAGGATTGTCCGGACTTTTATCTTCTTTGGGTTGTCGTTTCTCCGTTGTTTAGCGTGGTGTTGTTTACCCCCTCTGAAAGTCATTGTGGTGGACGCATCTTGGCGCGGTTGTTGAAAACTCTATTCCTCTTATTATTATAACCAAAGCCGAAACCGGATCTTCAAAAAAAAAAAAAAAAAATGAGTGAAGCCTACTCTTACATTGACAGAAAGAATGACAAGATTACCCTTGATTCCATTTTTTTTAGAATAACCCATAAGATACTATAAAAAATGACCACGAATAGCATCATGCTGATCAACTAAGCTAATGCTAGTCAATCTTGATCCTAATTTGACACTCTTGAAAGAATATTATCATAAAAATAAATAAAATGAAACATCATTAGTGACAGACAGCATCACATCATGGGCTTACCAAACAAGAAGAGATCAAGGCTCTTGTTGAAGTAGTATTCATAAACAAGCAAACTCTCTGGACCATTCATGCTGCAGCCAAGCAACTTAACTAGATTTTTATGACGAACTTGACTTATTAGGTCGACTTCATTGAAGAACTGATCAGCCCACTGCCTTGTATTTAGGAATAGTCTCTTGATAGCTACTTGCTTTCCATCCATAAGAACAGCCTACAGTGTTGGAATCTTGGGGTCAGTATCTGAAAAGTTTATTATGTCTCATTTTTAAGCCATTTCTCGGAAAGTCAAACTAACATCTCAGATAAGGTAAACCTTTTTATACCTTGTATACAGCCCCATAACTTCCTTGACCAAGTTTGTTTGATGGATCAAAATAATTTGTTGCTTTTCTTAACTCTTCATATTTGAAACTCAAACTAGACTGTGCAATTCTGACAGGGAGTCTGTCTCCATACATATCTGTAGTCCATTACAGATATATCAGGTAATGAAGTAGAAAAATTTTCAAATATTGAAATTTTGATCTGAAACTGACCTATGAAGGACTTGCACCCTTTTCTCCTGCTGAGAATTCTTTTCTTCCAAGCCAGAAAAGCAATGACGAGAACAATTGCAAAAGCACCAAAGAAATGAACCCAGCAATATCCACAAAATGCCACTGTGTCCTGAATATTATTGAGAAGTTATTTCGAGAAAAAAAAAATGAAAGGAGCAGCTGAGAGAAAACTTGTGGTGCACCTTTAGTCAACAAGAAAAATGACAAGATAAACAAGAAGCTTTCATATGTGAAAAATTGTCAAATGTTTTCTTCCTCCAAGTAAATAAAGATTTTACATTAGTCTGACAAGAATGATGATAAGGAGTTGCAGGTTTTGACAAATTTCACATTCCCTACATTCTAGTAGTAGTAGATGGCAAAGCCAAACACATGTTTAGGTTTACTCAGTCCCCACTTTTTTTTCAGTCAATAAAAGTTTTTTTTAGAGAAAATTTCAGTCAGTCGGTCAATAAAGTTAGGTTGATTAACCATGATTTTCTTGGATTGATTTTTGATTTTCAACGCGACATACGTGATTGTCCGCTGAGTTTGGTCAACACTGTTACATTGAGCAGCATCGGGCGAGCAGAGCAGCTAAAGCGTTGAATAAATTTGAATTTGTCGTACCTGACGAGCCCGATCCCGCCGTGTCGTTGACATTCCAGAAGTGCGTGGGTGGAGTAACGGAGGTAACAGCCTGCAAAAAGCGCGCGCCCCTCCGGTGCCGGCGCGCAGGGCGCCAGTGCGGCCGACGCGGCGCGGAGGCACTGCGCACGCGGTGCCGTTGAGTGTCTCCCAGCACTGCGCGATCGCGAACGCCGTGGCGGCCCCGACGGCCGCAGGACCCCGCCCCGAACCCCTGGCTCCCGGGAGCCTCCGCCGCCGCCGTGACGTTGGCCAGCGCGGCGCGCACGGCGTCCCCGAACGCCCGCGGGTCGGCTCCCGTGTAGTTCCCGCTGCCGCAGACGTGGGCGTCGTTGGCGGCATCGAGGGCCTCGCCGAAGAAGGAGTAGTTGCCGTAGCGTCCGAAGCAGCCGTCGAGGTAGAGGCGGCCCCCGACGCGCGGGTAGCACTTGGGGAGCAGCGAGCGGACCTCGGCGAAGCAGAGCTTGCAGTCGACGGGGAGAGGTCGTGGAGGCACTGGCCGAGGCCGAAGACCGTGTTGGGGCCCGAGCCGACGGCGGAGGTGCCGAAGCCGTGCGCGCTGACGTTGGTGTTGAGCTCGTCCATGGACGGCACGAAGTTGTCGGCCAGCGTGGAGCCGGACACGGCCGTGCCCGGCGCGCACGTCTGCCCCGCCACGGTCGTGCGCGGGTCCGCGGACACCTCGGAGCAGAGCGCCGCGAGTAGGATGGCGAGCGCGACAAGGGCGAGGCCGGGTTGGGGCAGCGACACCATGGTCACGAAACGGGAATGGGGTTGCGCTGCGCCGTGGCGGGCGCGTGCGGTGGTGCCGGACGCGGCGTTCCGGTCGGGAGGGAGAGTTTTTTATTGGCTGCTGAAGAGCGCGTTGCACACGTCAGGAACGCACAGAAGTCTCCGGGCGGCGGCGTGCCGTTGCCGACCAGCGTGAGCGCGCCGGTCCACCATGTGACACCAAGGCAGTAGCGGGGGAGGCCACCAGCCCACCACGGTGATGCCGGTCCACCTCGGTGACCCGGCTTCGGAACTCAGACAGCTGCTGTCGGAGATCGTTACGCAAGCAGCGTACGGCTTGAGTCTGAAGCGCCGACGGCCGACCTCACCAACCGCGCCGGTAGGCACTCGTCCGCGTACGACACCTGTGCGGCCGTGCGCCAGGTCACTGCCCCGGGGAAGATGGTCGCTCCCGTGTTTCACCTCAAATTGATTGATTCAATTCAAATTTTTTTCGAAAACAGCTTGCGTTTCATTCATGTCGTATCAGCCGAAGCTTCAAACAAGATCGAGTCATTTGCACAAGCTGGTATTAAGGGGTGTATGAGATCGCCCGGCCATTCTCCTGGATTGTCAAACACTTTCAACTCTAAAACTTCTACTCTAAAAAGATTGGAGTTGGCGGCCAACTCCACGCTTTTTCCTGAGCACCAAGGGGGTAGTCCGTGTTTTAAAGTTTTCTACTCTCATAGAGTTAAGACTATCCGCACTCATGTTCTCTCTATTCTTTCCCTCTATACATCCTAATCATCAAGATTCCTCCTTTACAAGATTATATCTCCCGCAAAGCCTATCCTTCTTTTTTATATCTCTACTCTATACCAACTACCAATAAGAGGCCCATTTATAATTTTATCTAAATATATTCATGTGTGATCTTTGTTTTGAAGGATTTATTGAAACAAATTTAATGGTGCAATCAGATTTTAATTTAGCTTTTTTCATTTGTGAGTTATGAGAGTTTTAAGTCATGAAAAGTAGTGGGGCCTACACCAGATTCTCTCACCTCGTTCTCATTTCTCTCTCACGCGCGCGACATGGTGGGGCCAGCAGCCGACTGTAGCGTAGCAACGCTACGGCGCCATACTTCCAGAACCGGCGTGCAACACGGTAGTATCCAGTAGCTTTACAGTTGCCCGCTGCAGCAGATTTTCCTGGAAAGGCATACTGAGTACCCTTCCCAGTACGCCGCTGCAGATGGTCTAAAAGGATAATTATCCACTTTGCCACTCATTAATCACCTTAGCCAGTTCATTGTTATTCACCTCCCCGTCCGCTCGTGACGCTTCATGGGCATCACCGTACGTTTGGTATATGCATGTGCCTGCCACCAATGCCGCAATTCCGGTTGGCGTGTGCTTGTGGCTTGTTTTGTTAAGACATGAGCAACCTCATTGCGAATACAAGGTCGATAAATACCTTGTAGTTTGTTATGTGATGAGTGATTGTATCTGTGAATGGATTGAGTTCGTCGAATTGATCCTACCATAATGTGACGTGTGCATGTTAGATGCGCTGTTACCGAACTAGCTAGGGGATAACAGGGTAACTATATGGGGGGCTCTATAACCTCAACACTCCGGCAATCGCCGTGAGCTCGCCGCCGCTGTTCGAGTTCGTTCTCTCCCGTAGCACGTCAACAATACATAGGATGCTCTTTGGGACCCGACGCCCGTTACATGGGCCTGCTCAAACGGAAATCGAAATAACAGTTACTGGGCTGGGCTTGATCGATTCACACCTAGTCTGACCCATACAATTTGGAGCTTGGCTTCCTAGAGCGTATTTTCTTCTCGTCATCAACAGCCACAAGTGCATCATCATCATCATCGTGATCAGCTTGCTCAACGTTCGTACCTTTGGGGCTTCTTGCAGGTGACATCACCCCCTTCCTTTATACACAGCTTGCCCCCACACCGGTGCATGTGGGAAGTCTTGGCGCAATGCTTCATCGTCTTCCCAGCTCGCTAGCTCGATCGGCAAATGAGACCACTTCACCGAGACTTGAGCAACAGGGGTGTTGTTGTGGACATGAAAGCGACGATCCAGAATGGCCTGATCATGTACCTACAAATTGTGAGATAGATCGGGCAACGTTGAGGCTCACCACTGTGTTAGCAGAAACAAGCTCACCACTGTGTTCGCAGAAACAACCTATTTCAACTGAGAGACGTGGAACACAAGGTGAATGTGACAGTCAACTGGGAGGTCCAATTTGTAAGCAACTTCATTTATTTTGGCCAGTATTTGCAATGGACTAAAGAAACGAAAGGAGAGCTTGTTGGAAGAACGTGCCGCTAATGATGTCTGCACATAGGGTTGTCTAAAATGTTCTGAATGAGCATTTCTTGTTAGCTTGGATTTTCATTTTGCGTTGAGCATGTTGGTGTTTGTTTCTTAAAGCAGAGAAGTCTACAAGTTTATGGAAATACCGTTGTAGCACTTTCACCCGGTGGTATTCATGGTATCGTATATTTTCTGAGGGACGGTTTTGTAGCTGGTTCTCCAAATAGAGTATACCTCGAGCAAGGTGAGGCTACTATGGGTAGTGACGTGTCTTTATGGGTAGATGTTTTTTAGACAGAGATCACTTGGCTATTATATCAATGCTTCGGGCACCGCCAACACACAAAACTAGGCAAACGTGGGGAATGTCACAAATATTTATAATTTTGGTTAAACTTGAAATACTTTGTCTCTCATTTGAAAAGGAGGAAGTAGCAAACCTGCACATGTGTTGCAACGAAATTTGCATTAACTTGCGGTCAAGGTTCTGGGATTCATTTTCAGAAGAAAAAAAAATCAGTCCCGACAACCAAAATGAACAAAATGGAAAAATTGGATGAATTTCGGACTCAATTCGGTGAATTTCTAGAATTTGAAGCATAAAATTTGTTTTGAAGCTCATTGATATGGACGAATTTCGCGGACTATCTCAGTCGAATCCTAGAAACTTGCTTGCCATTTTAAGATATATATGCAAACTGCTCCAAACATATGTTTTGGAGTTCAGCTTCATAATGTGGCTAAACACGCATTCTTTAAAATCATACTCCCTCCGTTCCAAATTATAATTAGTTTGACTTTTTCAACCCCAAGTTTGACCACAAATGTCTTATTCACAAATTTTATGCAAACATAGTTAAATTTAAGCCATTTTTAAGGACTTTTTGTTAATAAAGCATACCACAACAAAAGTTGATCCCCTAACAGGTTATAATACTCCTATTTCCAGTTTCCCTCCACCTGTTCAGTTTCCATTTCATAATTTTTCACCATGTGGGCGGCCGGCGTTGGTCTGAGAAACAAAAAGAATGTTCACCATGTGTGAGCTTATGAAACAAAAAAGAATTATTCACCATGTTGCATTGTGCTTTACTGATAAGGAGTAATAATAATAAAGATAAAGAAAGTATGAGGAACATGAGACCCATTGGCAAGCGACGGCGCACGCCATGGCTTCCTCAAATGGAAAAAAGCTGGTGAGGGTATGGCGCCTACCATTTAATTTTGCACTACCCTAACCCACGCGCGCCGGCGCAAAGCAACGAACGCATGCATGCTCGCTCGATCCGGCCGGTCGATTACAGTATATGTATGTGCCATACGCTGGCTAGCTCTCGACTTAATTTTGCTCCAAGCAGCTATCTAGCTTGCAGGCTCATCAGTTGATCAGTGTACGTACGTGCCAACCAGAGATGCGGGGCTCCGTCGCCTCGGCTGCGCTGTTGGCCGTCGCGCTCCTGTGCCTGGTGGCGTCGCCGGTGAGGTCGACGGGAATGGGAAGGACAACGCTGAGCGTCCTGTCCTTCGGAGCCGCGGCGGATGGGGTCACCGATGACACGGAGGTACACTCAGAGATGAGGAGGTTTCCATGGACCATGCAGTTAGTGATCGGTGACTCGTATTTGTAAAACTGAAACTGCATTCCTTCAGGCACTTGTAGCAGCATGGCGAGTGGCATGTCGAGTCCCACGCACCACCGTGCTGCTCCCGTCAGGGCACCGGTTCCTCCTCTCGCCGGTCACGCTCCAAGGCCCCTGCAGCACAAAACTCACCCTTCAGGTCCGATCCTTCTTCGATATCTTCCTTGAGCTTTTTATTTTTCCTTGCATTTCTATCAATCTGTGCAGCAGCAGAAGGAGCTAGTATAATAGCGGAAGGTGTTTTGTTTTCAGATCGATGGCACCGTGTTAGCGCCACCAGAAATGGGGTCCTGGCCGAAGCCCAGGGAGGCCACCCAGTGGCTCAACTTCAAGTGGCTGCAAGACTTCAGCATTCAGGGAACCGGCACGGTCGATGGCCAGAGCATCACCTCGCTGCAGAGTGCTTCATCACCAGCGAATAGTACTTCTCAGGTTCCGTCCACAATTCCACATGATATGCAATGGAATTATTTGTTTATTATTGTTGCAAGCTTTGATAATTAACCATCAACAAGGTGAATAATCCTGTCGTGTGCGTTTCTCTCCATTTCTTCTGTCTGCAGACATCTACCGGGCATCATTGGCATTCAACAGGAGTCAAACCCACGGTGCGTAGTATGGCCACACGAGCCAGCTTCATCATATCATATATATACAAGCATTCTACCTAACTAGCTAGATCGTGATCTGGATCCTAGGATTAACTAAAGGTCATCAATATCTTTGTTTTTCTTCCAGATGATAAGGTTTTACAACAGCTTCAATGTCACCGTGCGCAGCATCCGGATCACCAACAGCCCGCAGTGCCACCTCAAGTTCGACAGCTCCGGAGGCATCAAGGTGAAGAACATCACCATCTCTTCTCCCGGAGACAGCCCCAACACCGACGGCATCCATCTTCAGAACACCAGGGACGTCGAGATCAAGAGCTCAACCATCGGCTGCGGTAACTAGACTGCCCCGTACAACTAGCTAGCCCAATATAATATTTATAGCTCAAATACTGAAGCCTGATCTGCACAGGATTTTTAATTAATCTTTCATTCAGGCGATGACTGCGTGTCGATACAAACCGGGTGCTCAAATATCCACATCAAGAACGTAGTCTGCAATCCCGGCCACGGAATCAGGTGTGTGCGAGTGAGTGTGAGTGTGATTAAGCAAGAGTTCAGAGTTTGCTGTGTTCTGAACATGGCCTAATAACGTTTGTTTCACGATGCCCATCTTCCTTTCCATGGAAATTGGAATGTCGTCCAATTCCTGCAGTCTGGAGGACTTGGGAAGGACTACAGCCTGGCCTGTGTCTCTGATGTCGTTGCAGAGAACATCATCGTGCAGAACGCCCTGTACGGGGTCAGGATCAAGACGTGGCAGGTAAGCATAAACACGTACAAAACGCCCTGTAAATGGTCACCACCGCATGAGCAATGGCATGGTATATCTATCGTCGTCCTCACTCGATCAGGGTGGCGTGGGCTCGGTGCGGAACATCACCTTCTCCAACGTCAGGGTGGCGAACGTGGCCACGCCCATCGCCATCGACCAGTTCTACTGCGACAGGGGCGGCGCGCGGTGCGCCAACCGCACCGGCGCGGTGGCCATCACCGGCGTAGCGTACCGGCGCGTGGTCGGCACCTACTCGTTCCAGCCGGTGCGCCTCGCGTGCAGCGACGCCCGGCCCTGCACCGGCGTCACCATGGTGGATGTGCGCCTGTCTCTGGCGACGGCCGACGCGCCCGGAGCCACCGTGGCGCCGCTGTGCTGGAACTCCTATGGCGAGGCGCGGGGGACGATCCAGCCGCTTAGCGTCGGGTGCCTGCAGAGGAGCAACGGATACGCGATGCCTCTTACACAGCCCTTAAACTACACATGCTGAGTCCTGTGATTTGGATGGTTTTCTGATCAATGATTAAAAACAAAAACTCACATGCTACTGTACTATTTACCAAATGTAGTAATTGATATTCCTTGCATTCAAAAATCAAATAAGGCACGGATTGATCTCTGGCGCTGTTTCAAACCAAAAAAATCGGATTCATCATCGTCTACCGCAACAGTTGACTAAAGCCTGCCAAACGCACTGTAGTCACCTTTATTTTCATTTTATTTATTTATTTTAAAAAAATACTGCAGTAGCCAAACCCAATCACCAACTGAACATGGAATAGTGCGAACCAGTGACCGTGAATTGAAAAAATAATGTAAACACAGCTGTCTAGGCTCACATAGACATGTCGTCATGGCAAACGAAGAGTGAGCACACATGCAGGGCGGAGCTAGGATGGGGCTATTTAATGGAGATTTAACAAAAAAATAAAAAAAATTAATAGTGATTTAATGCCTAAGTATAGTAACTACCGTAGGAAATGTGCCTGGGGGGGGGGGGGGCGGGCCACAGCCGAGGCAGCCCCCCCCCCCGGATCCGCATGCAGCTCATCCTCTCTAAGCTACGTGTGTACAAGTGCATTTGTCATTTCAACAATGGTGGTTAACGGTTAACTGTATTCATATTCTTTGATGAAAAGTTCATTCGTATATGGGAGTACTTTTCATGTATTGTGTCTTTTCCTTCAGTTATGCAGGCTGATTGCACTATAGAGCCAAATCCGCTTGCGGTGTCCAAGATTGTCCTGCGCCTTCCATACATGCTTAAGCCATTTGTCTTTCCCTGTTGGAGCCTCCCCTTGCTCCAACCAGAGTATAACAGCCCCATGCTCCAAACCGGTGAGTACAACAGTTAATATGTATGGAAGATGCATACATGCATGGCAAAAGAAGAAATAATTTCTCGTTACTTAATAAATACTAGTAGGGAGGTTGTCTCCCCATGCTCCAACCGGGGGAGTATAACAGCTTAAGCATGTATGGAAGGCAGGAACAAATCTTTGGATGCAGTAAGCGGATTTTTGCTCAATAGTGCAAGCCGACTGCATAAGTGAAGGAAAGATGAGGGTTGTTGTTGGCTTTCTTGCTTGCTTGCTTTTCGCTGTGCTGGCCTAGGCTGCTCGCTGCTTTGTTGCCGATGGGCCGCTGGACTGCCGTCGCCCCTGTCTAGCCCCTAGACGTTGTTTAGATGAGGTCCTATTCACTCGTCTTTATAATTTTTTATTAATATTTTTTAAATCGTACCATGGGCATGTATTGCATTAAGAGAAGTGAAAGTTACAAAATGATTCGTAAGTAATCGGCAATACTCCGCGAAACATATAGGCACAAACAAGCGAAGAAGAAACGAGGGGAGGGGTGGGGTGGACCCTCCAACTAACAACCCCAAAGCTGATCCTATTACAACCATAATCCAACACCTAGGTTTGGCGGCGATAGGAGCCAACGACAGCAACAACAAAGAAAGCATCCACTAGAACACGGATGGCAAAGCATCCGTCTGCGGACAACCTTGGCGACAAAGCATCTCGCCGAAAAGACGGCGACCTTGGTGGCAAAGCGCCCACCGGAACCCCCTCGGCGACAAAGCATCCGCCGGAAAGCGACCGCGACCTCGGTGGGCGAGCACGCTTGACGCAAGCTCGTGGAAAGATAACCTCGGCAACAAAGCATACGCCGAAAGCGAAGACTTGGTGGCAAAAGCGCCCACCGTAACCTGAAGAGCACCTCGGCGGCAAAGCATCACGCGAAAACGACCATGACGATGTTTGCAATATCCAACAGCTAGGCAGGACCCAAGTGAGGAGGAACATGAAGCACAAATAGGGCAAAGAAGCGGCGGGGCGACCCGAAGCCACCGTGGAGTAGCGGCGGCGGGCGAGCGCCGTTGACAAGCGAGGAGACTTCAAGACAAGCCTTCAAGCGGGGATGCGACGCCAAGAGGCGTCGCCATCGCCCCGCCTCCACTACGACGGGGTGAGCGCCCGAGCTCTATGCATCATAGTCGCAGAACGAGTCGTCACCAACCACACCACCACGGCGCCGATGACAAAGCTGCCCAGACGGTCGCCCACACCACGCGGTCGCGAGCGGCAAGACATGCGTACAGCCCCCAAGCGCACCGCTCATCCCGGATCCACGAAGCCGCTACCGCCCGAGTATACGTATGATGAAGGAACGGCGCCCCGCCGCCGCCCGCGAGGCTAAGCGAGCCCAAGTCGGCGCCGCCATGCGGGAGTGCGAGGAAGAGGAAGCGGGCGGCGAACCGGATCAGAGGGCCCCAAGGCGATCCGCCCGGCCGTAGTTGAACCCGGGCCGCGCGGCCGCACGCAAAAGCGTCGCGGGAAGGAGGTTGGCCCGGCCGCCGGATCCATAGCCTGGGGCCCGGATCCGGCCCGCGGCCCGTTCGGCGCCGGGGCGGGGCCGTCATGGCCGCTGGGAACGCCGGCCGCGGGACCGGTGTAGGGGGGAGGTAGGGGAACCATGCCGTGGCTAGATCCATGCCACGAGGGGGGATCCGGCCGGGCGTCGCCTCCGGCCGCCGAGCTTGGGGAAAGGTTGGTGGAGGGGGGGGAGAGAGTGGTGGGGAGGGAGGTGGAAGAGGTGGGGCGGGATTCCAATTTTGTGGGGCTTACCGCCGGGCCACGCTGGCCGCCACAGGCAAGGGTGGTGACGGCGGCCGGGGGGCCTTTCGAGGGAGGGGGGGCAGGTTGAGGCGCCCCGAGTCGCCCGGCGGGGGGCGCTCGGGGAAGGGGGAGTCTCCCTACAAGTAGCTCTTTATTAGTATTTCATTTACTCAATATTTCAAGCACAAATGAAGAGGGGAACACAGGAGGTATTGAGGACCAAAATGATTGAGATCATTGGCACATGTATGGTGTGATGGGCAGGCCACGGGCGATGTCAGGGACGACACTAGCAGGCAGTGGACAATAAATGACAATTATTCTCAGGCGTATGGGTACAGCGGTTTGATGTTTTAGTCAACTTAATGGTCCTTGCTCACCACCAAGTGCACCGTTAGCCATCAGCACCTGTGCCCGAGACAGAACAATGGACGGCACCTCTCCCATCCACTGCGCCGCTCGCGCACCGCAGCTGTTCCGTTTTGATCAAAATGTACTAACATCTACAATACTAAATAAATGCACCATCAAAGTATATTTTATGATGACGCCCTCCGTTCCAAATTATAGTACCTAATAAATCATGTTTCATGTTATAGATGCCTGTATATTTTCTATGAACTTGGTCAAAAAACTAGAGAAGACTTGGGTTAAATAAAAACTAAAACAACTTCGAAATTAGAACGGATGGACGGAGAACGAGTCCAAGAATAAGAGGTTTGAAAATTAAATTAATGCAGTAACCAAATAGTTTTTTTTTACAACAACAATAACCAAATAGTTGATACTCTCCAGCACATGTACAGTTACAATGTACTGTCGGAGTGAACAAAGGCTTGACTAACCCACTCGGCTCAATGACATAATACAGCACAACGAATTTATCCAAAACTCACTTAACATACTGCACAATGTACAAATTCTAATTCTAACTCTATCCACTGCAGAGTGCCGAAGTGACAGATCAAAATCTATGGACACGAGACCGAGATGTAGTGTTGCTGGAAACAGAGGGCCGTTAACATTGAAGCTGCTGCTGTACACTCGGATAAAAGTTACAATACTTTTACAGAACAATACATGTTCACTTTCCATCATCACCGGACCCTAGGAAGATTAGTGAAACTAAATTACACATCTACAGCTGTCCAACGGAACCAAGTGAATGGTAATCAGTATATAACATTTGTCCAAGGACCAGTTCGTCCGTAACTATAGCTGCAGGTCTCGGGAAGTAATCCAGTCATCATCCTCACAGGTCAGCAAAGAAACAAGAGCAATCCATTGTTATAGCAGGCAATAAAGTGGTGAGTTCATTCTTTCTCTTTCTTCACATCCAATGATCTGAGCTCTACTAACAATTCCTGATACTTCTTTTCTGCCTCGGCAATTTCAGATCGGAGCTGTTTTTCCTAAAATCATGAGAATGATATTTCATTCCTCTATAAATCAATCCTCTAAAATGCCAAAGCTCCAGAGAACATGTAAGGGGAAACGTATGAGTTCACTACAAGGTCAAGATCTAGAGAGAATATAAAAGGAGATGAATGAGGACACCAATCAGGGTCTAAATACAACTAACAAGATCCAAAATATAGACTACTGACAAGCAAACCATTTCAATCTTTCAAGCCATGGCTGCAACGGTGACAAACACATAGCAAGCCATTTCAATCTTTCAATAACCTGCGGCTGTAATGGTGAGAAACACAACTAGCCAGCCCGGTAAGTTGCTAAAAACAGTAAGATGTATTTTAAGAAAAAAGTATGGAAAGGTTATATCTATGCTGATATGATTATGTAAAAAAGCACTTCCTCCCCTCCACAACCCAAATGCAGGGAGAATTAACTCCTCGCACAAAGCAAAATATCTACTAGTACCACTTTCTTTGCACCACTTCAGTTGTCCAACATTGTGCAAGGCTAAAAATTCACTTTCTTAAGGCAGGACATGGAAACAAATCCACAGTTGCTAAACTTTCATGTCTGAGTAATGATGGCCACTACATAATTTCAACTGATTGGGGCAAATTATGTCTAACATTATGTTTTGCAAAGGTGAAACCAAAAAAGAGATATACCTTCAGGACAAGTTGTTTCTCTGATTCCTCGTATTGTAAGCATCTGAAAAAAGGAAAGAAATAAATGAAGTTGGAACACCAAAATTTCCATCCAGTATTTGAAGCTCTACAATTTTAATTCAAATATTTTTGTAGTTTTGCTGCAAACCAAGCATTAACATAATAGCAAGTATTTTGATTTTGAAATTCAATCATGCAAACAAAACTGGACAGCTGGACACCACAAGGGCAAACCTGGCGCCGCATGACATGTTGTGTTATATTTGCCAGGTAACCAGCCGACTATGCCTAAATAAAGTCCTAAACTGGGGCAAGATAACATGATTATTACTTTGAATAAGCCACACATCAATTCGTTCTTACATGAGATCTTCATTTGTTCACGAATTATGGTGACCTTAACAAAAAGAAGCCCAGCATGTCAGCACTTCAGACATAAAGAAGTGACTGGTTACCCGCTCATATCAGTAAAAGCATCGCTATTCCTCATAAACTACATTAGCAGTAAGAGTTTAATTGCACGCAAAGAAAACAAAACTTGCTCTTAATTTTTTCACCTCAATAGTTTGTCCCTCAGAAAGCGACTTTACAACCGCTAGAAGGAAAGTTGTGGTAGCACTTACTCATTACGCAACTTGTCATTCTCCAGGGTCAAAGCTTTGTATTCATTAAACCGTTTACGTTGAGAAACATCCTGATATTGTCAAACAAGAAGAAAAAAATTAGTCATAGAAGGAAGTTTTTTTAAATATTTATCACATGTTGTGATCTATCATCGAAAAAACTTGCTTCTATATTGTAAAGAAATGCTGAAACCAGATCAGAGCCACGAGCCAGGGGGCAGTGCGACGGTCCAACGTCCACTCGCGGTGGCGTGATGACCTGCCACCACGGTGCGGTGACCTGACGCCCCCCCTCTCCCCAACAGTAGCGCACCACGTCCCCAAGACCCTCCCCTCTGTAGCCACGGGCTCGCGCTCAAAGGCTGCGGCAGCAGCAATGTTAGTGAAGGTGAGGTGGATAGGCTAGGAGAGAACAGTTGCTGACAACAGCGACTTGATGGCGCGGCACATAAGATCAACGAGGAAGAGGAGCGCGGCAACACAGATGGCCCGCGGCGCCAGTGACCTGACAATCTGTTGCTGCTCGAAGCAAGGCCAGCAGATCAATTAGATCTGCGGTCCAACCTTCCTAGATGGTGGGTGATGCCCCCTAGTGGAGATCAATCTCCCAGGGGGTGACACGATGGCAGCGGAAGCCTCAGCTCAGGATCAAAACCCTAAACCCGTGATACCATGAAAGCAGGAAGGATTTGGTATAATGCACAGGATGTTTTCCACTTAGCCTTTGTGTGATGTAAATAGAGTACAAGACGTGGGGGTGTTAGACTAGCCTATTATTAGTGTTGTGTGTGGAGTGCCCAAGGGCCTCAGTTGTGTTGTGGGTGCGTGAGTAACTCAAGGCATGGAGACACGGCATGGTTGGCCGGGAATACTCCATGCTTGCTATATGTATCGCACCCTCTAACTGAATCAATCAAGGAATTATTCCGAGCCATAATCTCTTTCATGGTATGACCCGTAGCCTAGGTTAGATACGGCTGCTGCCAGCTGCTGGCGGCGCGCCTCTCCGACTCTCCGCCCGGCGCTCTTCACCAGCGTAGCCGTCGCGGATCCTCACGATCGCCGCCTCCTCCGTCCGGGCATCTGCTCACGGCTTACCCTCGCCGAGGCACATCGCTCCGGCGCCCGCTCCCGGTGCCCGATCCCGCGACCTTCGCCGATCGGGCGCGATCCCAACGACAGCGGCAACCCGGTGATCCAGCGGCGTCCCCCGTCGCTCAGGGCGGCGTGGTCGTGATCTCAGTAGCGCGCTCGACCAGCGCATCCTCGCGAGGCCCGACACGGCTCGACGCCGTCCCATCGGCGGTCCCGGCTCCGATCGTGCTTGGTCGCGGTCTCTCGATCGCGTGAACCCGTCTTCCGTCGTAGCGGCGAATACCTCGCAGCGCCCGCGGGTCGGCGTCGCCGCCCGCATCCGGTCTCACCGTCCCTCTCCAGCCGGACTCACGATCTAGCGGCGCTCGGCCCGTCGCGGACGCGGTCTTCGTCGCCGCGTGTGACCGACGCGTCGCTTCGCGGTGATCGCGGGTCCGTGCAGTCTGGTTTCCGCGGCGTGACTTGTCCGCCACGTGAGAGTAAAAAAAAACATGCAGTTTTGGGCGGCTGGTGGTGAACGTCCCTGGCCATCCTACTACAACCCATGGTCGGGACCAACCGGATGTGGCCGGAGGGGCCGTCCTCCTCGGCTCCCATCCGGTGCCGCCCCATTTGCTGGCACGGCGGCATGCGCGGCGGCAAGTGCGGCAAAGCAACCGCCCCCTCGCGCGGCCGGGCGGTTAATAGCGACAAGCGTGGCACGACCGATGGGCTGCTCCCGACTCTGATCCGGTGGCTGGGTCTTCGTCGTGGGATCCGTCGCTCTCGCCTCCGCGTTCACGCGACGGCTGAACCCTCCTGCGTCCAACGGTGACCGCCGACTCGGTGCTACTTCACATATGACCTCATGTCCTCCTCACTTTCACATATTATTTCTTCCCCACGGTACTCTACTCCTTCATCCATTGTTGTCGGTAATGGCTCTACGCTTCTGTCACCGACCATTGGCTCTGAGGGTTACCTCCTTCTTTTCGATCTTAATAATGTGCTTGTGTCCCCTCAAATTATTAAGAACCTGCGTCTCTGTTCGCCAATTTACTACCGATAACAATTGCTGTTGAGTTGACCCGTCACGGATTTGTGCAATGAAGGCTCTTCCATCTCGGAGAGAGATCGTCGGGGCAATAGCTCCACAGGCGTTGTATCCCTCCACCTACCACCAGGCCCGCTCCCTCGTCAGCTCGGTCGTCTTCGCTATGGCATCGGGCGTCTTGGCCACGGGTCATGAAGCTTTGTCTAAACTTGCATCCGGTGTCTCTGTCATATTCCGGGACTGCTTTCGAGTTGTGTCATGCTGTCGGTTAGGGCGTCATGTTAGGCGCCTTTTCATGAGTCTACTTCTCGTCGTCAAATAAGTTTGATCTTATACATTGTGATCTATGGACCTCTCCGGTCGTGAGCATTTACGGTTACAAATACTATTTGGTCATTCTTGATGATTGCACTCACTACTTATGGACTTTTCCTTTGGACTTTAAAATCTAACACTTTCAAGCACACTCCAAAGCTTCATCGCCCTCGCCTCTACCCGAGTTCGATTGCCGCGTCAAAAGCTGTCCGTGTAATGACAATGGGCGCCTTGAGTCGACAACTCTAGCTCCCGACAATTCTTCCTCACCTGGGGCCTCCATGCGTATGTCATGCCCCCACACCTCGCCTCAAACGGTAAAAGCCGGGAACGCATTATCCGGCTCCATCAATAATGTCGCCGCTCCTTGCTCTTTCGGCGCCCATGCCCCGAATCCTATTGGGCCGAGGCTCTCTCCACGACCATCGTTCTTCGTAACATCTTGCCCACCAAGACTCTAGACTTCTCCACGCCCCACCTTGCCCTCCGGGTAAGCCACCCACATCTGATCATCTACGAGTCTTGATTTGCAAATGTTATCCAAACATGTCGGCCACAACACCTCACAAACTCGCTCCTGGATGCGTCCTCTGTGGTCTTCCTAGGATATTCCGCTCATCACAAAGGGTACGCCGCCTTGACCTCTCCTCCAACGAGTCATTATCTCCCGACACGTCATCTTTGATGAAAGCGGCCTTCCCTTTGGCGGCGTCCGCGGTCCTAGTGCTCCAAATAACCTTCGGTTCCTCGAGGAAGATTCTATCGACTGCGGCTACCTCCCATTGGGCCGGTGCACAAGTTTTTGTCTGCGAGCACACCCCCGGCGTCTCGGCGTCCCGGCGCCCTGTCGGTCCCACGTGGCGTGCTGGGGCGCCCTCCCGCCGGCCGACGATGTAGTCTCACCGGTGCACGAGCTCTACATCCCCGCTCTTCGGACGCTGGGGACTTCTACCGCGCCACGCGCTTCCCGGCAGCATCGCCGGGCGCCCCACATCCACTGGCGCACGGGCGACACCCACGACGCCTCCTCCCGCGCCACGCGCGGCTCGGCTACCCACGCGGTGCACCCTCCCGGTCTCGTCCCGCCATGTCTCAGGGGTGCCGGAGCGCCGCGCCCGGGGTTTCCACCCTTCGCCCGGCCGCACCTCTTCGCCGGCGATACACGCGGCGCGAGACCAGCGCCTCGGCGCTTCGGCTCCGGTCTTGCCTGTTGGTCTTCGTGGTGTCCCTCGATGACAAACCAAAGACCCCATGAGCACACGGGCCAAGAGCGGCTTCGGATGTCGGCTGCCTACCGCGTCGCCTCTCATCTGCGATGCAAGACCTTAGAGCGCTTACCGATCCCAATTGGCGGCGCGGCTATGGAAAGGAGGGTGCTCTCGCCAGGAATCACACACGGGATCTCGTGCCTCGACCCCCTCGGGCCAGCGTTGTCAGGGAAGTGGATCTTCAAGCACAAGTTCGGTCGATGGCTCCCATGAGGAAGGTACAAGGCTCGTTGGGTCGCCGTGGATTCACCGGCAGTGTTGATTTTGATGGAACGTTCAGCCACGGTCGTCAAAAAGCCGACCCACCGATTCGCGGTGCTCGGCTCTCTCCGCGGTGGCCTATTCATGTTGGATGTGAAGAATGCCTTTCTTCATGGCAATCGTAGAGGCATTTCTTGTCGGCGGCTGCCGGATTCGAGGATCCGGCTCGTCGGATATGCGCCTCCTCGGGAAGTCTCTCTATGAATTTGACGGGCGCCTCGTGCATGAGATGCGGTCGCATGGCCTCTTTTCTAGTGTCCGCCGGATTTGTTGAAGCCAAGTCGGACACCTCCTCTTCGTCACATCGGCGTGGAGCGTGGCTGAGATATTGCCTACTTGTTGCTCTATGTGGATGATATTGTCCTCACGGCTTCCACGCCCGGTCTTCTTCGGCGGATCATCGGCGCTTGACAGAGTTAGCCATGAAGGATCTTGGTGTCTGCATCACTTCCTCGGCATGCGAGGGTTGTGCCGATGAGCGGCCTTCTCCTCTCGGCTGACGGTACATGCTTTCGATATTGCGGCGTGCGGGGATGTCGAATGCTGGCGTGCTCCACTCGGGTTGACACCAATCCGAAGGTTCTGCGGAGGGGGGCACGTAATACGTCAAACAGATTTCGCGGCCTTCTTTGGGCCTTTCTGATTACTGGCGTTCACTCGGCGGACATCTCGTATCAAGTTCAGCCAGTCTGCCTCTATATGCATGATCTCGTGAGCCTTTTCGCCTTGCGGCCTTAAAGCGGATGCCGCTATGTTCGAGGCACCCTCCATCTTGGACTCCTCCCGCGGCCCGTCCTCTTCGTCCGATCTTGTAGTCTACATCGATGCCGGGGGGCCTGGTTGTAGGACACCGCCGGCCCACCTCGGCTCTGTTGTGTGTTCCTCGGTGACAACCTCGTCTCTCGGTCCTCGGCGCCGAACACCGTGTCAAGATCTAGTGCGAAGCGAGTATCGAGGGAGTGGCAAATGGAGTTGCAGAGGCCACTTGGTTGCGCCCTTCTTCCGGAGCCGCACGCCCCCTCGAGGCGCCACACTAGTATATTGTGACAACATTAGTGCCATCTACATGACCTCCAATCCGATCAGCATCAGCGTACCAAGCACATTGAGATCGATCTTCGCCGTCCAGAGGCGTGTTGCTATTGGTGATGTTCGAGTCCCGCATGTCCCTACTTCCTCAAAGTATGCCAACATCTTCACCAAAGGGCTACCTTCCTCGGTGTTCGCGGAGTTTAGGTCGATCACGAACGTGCAAAGTGGCCGGCGTTCGCCCGAGCGGGGGAGTGTTAGACTAGCCTATTATTAGTCTTTGTGTGTGGAGTGCCTAAGGGCCTCAGATTATGTTGTTGGTGCTTGAGTAACTCAAGGCATGGAGACTGCATGGTTGGCGGGGAATACTCCATGGCTACTATATGTATCGCACCCTCTAATCTGAATCAATCAAGGAATTATTTCCAGCCATAATCTCTTTCATGGTATCTTGGGGGTTGGCAAGACGCCTCCCAACAGAATTAGATGGCCAGTTAACTCTTGCTGATAATGACCGAGCGAAATGAGGCTGCACATATCAGCTATTCCTTCTGCTTTTATTTTTGTTAACTTGTGCACAGGAATTAAGAAAAGCATACAGTCCCTATGCTAACACTGTTAGCATAAAACTATTTGTCTCCACACCACCCTTGGTGACCAACAAACAAAAAAGAGCTAAGTTTAGGCAAGCACAGTAAACACTAAATATGCTATGGACATGTCGCCATGTCTTTTGACGGATTCCTATAATAAGAAACAAAAAAAGAGCATGCCAAGGTAAAACAACGAACAAAAATGAATGGAGGAGCATTATTCTTCCTCTGCCAATGTTGTGCAAATACTTACTACTTTATCCATATGATCTAGCCCATCCTGATCAGCACTGCCCGCCATAGCACTGAAGGAATTAAACTTCCTCTTCAATCCCATTGCTGGTAAGGGTCAATACGTTAATAAGCAGTGGCATTTTATAAAATGAACATAATGAGTGGATTACTTACGGCTCTTGGAAAGAGAATTGAGACTATTCATCTTTTCTCTTGCTGCAGAGGCTGATAATCTAGGTATACCACAGCTGCTTGTTGGAATATCAGCTGCAAGCAACCGAGATGGAGCACTTATTGGGGAACTGCCACCATTCATATGACTGGCACGACTAATAGCACGGGTTGCTTTAGGTAATTTTTTGTTGTCATAACCAAGACGATGGCAATGAAGGTCCCTGCACAAAGAATTAGTTCAGTCATGAATTCATTTATGACATTAAGACATTCCTTGAAATAAGAGCACAAGAATGGCACGACAAAAACTAACAGATAAATAATGAAGTCTCATAGTATCTATATTTATAAGGTGCTAACAGGTGGTTAGTATCCATGAAGTATTAGTATCATTGAGCTTATAAGTTGCAGAGTCTCAAATTACAGATTGAAACAAGTGATGAAATCTAATGTCTAAACAGATACATAGACATAGCACTAAACTCTTAGCACCTTCTTTAGCAATTTCTATGTTAACTTTTTAAGGCGTGCTCTTTACATTTGTAACAGAAAATATGAAATGTCTAACATATGTTGTGCCAAAAAAGGCATAAAAAGTGAGGCGGTTATACAGGTCAATCCTAATGTACCAGAGGACAAGGTATGCCCCTTGGTCCTAACCTTGCTCTTGAAAGCTTACAGCCAAACAATGCTGAACAGTGAACTCTGCAATTCTCAAGACTACTGAAAAGCACTTCATCCTGAGCTGTAAATCTGCAGTACAAATTGTGTGCGCATGCAAATGCGTGTGCTTGCATGTTATTTCAAGTGTGCATGGACTTGGCCGTGTGCTATGCAGAAAAATGCACAGGCATCTGTGTGGGACTGGCTTTATAGGAGATTGGAACTGATAAAACTGGCATCAAAACTGCAGATGTCTAAAAGAACAATCAACTAAAAAGCTTTACCAGTATTCATAAGTCATTTCTTTCAGGCGAATCTCAAGCCTTTGATAAAGGACTGACTTCTCGAAATCCTGCTTGTCATGGGTAGGTTTGATAAAGTTGGCCTCCAGAATGCCTGAAAAGATCGATAAAAAAAAATATAAATCATTTTTAACCAATATCTTGCTTTTGGACGACTCATTCAAATATTTCTTACCAACAACTCCTCGCCCTTTCCCATATGAGTTGTTTGCAACTTTTCCAGAAGGGCTGGAAAAAAAAATCAGACGTTTGACATTGCGGAAAATGATATGTCGATATTACCAATATCACTAAGCTGTTTAAAGCAATATAAAATTTACCAAGTATGTCATTCTGGAAAATGATGTCGCACATACCTAAACTAGGTTATCGAAAGTTAGTGGCATCCTAAGGAAATTTTTTGATAGAAGTTGATAGCTTAGCTAACTTGATGGGGAACACAAAGTACAAGTGCCTACAATGAAAGAAGAAAATATTCCATGTGTGCTACTCTGCTATATGCTACTTCTCAGGAATAACTATTTAGAAGACATATATGCTACTCTTCGATTAAAACAATATTTTGCTATAATAATAACACAAAAGCTTCCAAATTAAAAGAAAGATTTGACAAGCACCACGAATCTTTCTGCTTCAAACAATTACATCCCAACTGACAACAGACAGCAAGAAAAAAGAAAAGTGAATTGAAAAATCATAAGCCATGTAGCATACAAAGTAGAGCTCTCACCGATATTAAACGATTTTTTGTGATATACATTAAACCCTTGTACATCTATGTCTGGTGCACCTTTAACAAACCCAATGGTTGTGATTACAGATGATGACTGCAAAACGTGAGGCCAATCAGAGAGATTTTCTAAAAAGAAGAAAATCAAAATTTGATTTTATAGTATAATAAAAAAAAACATAAGTTACACCCGCATGGTCAAAGGAATCAGAGAATATTTGTTGGAGTAGAAATCAAAGGAAACACTCAAGGGCTGCCTGATCTATCAGCAAGGACATGTCAATTTCTACTTTAAAGGATATATAGCCTCACCCAGAGGGTAAGCTGTCAAGTATAAATAAGTTAAAAATATTAGTATTTGCCTAACAACTAGTCAACCAAAAATAAAGTAGAAAAAACTAGCATGCCCCTAGATATGTATGACAGACATGAACACAGAGCACTTCATCAAAATCCATTTGGCAATTCTTGAATACAAGAGATCACCGATGCAAAGTACTAAATGCTACAAAACAAACACCAAGGCTGGCTGGACAGAAAGGTTGTCTGTTGTACTTCATGGGTAAAATTGGGGGCAAGGAACTAGAGAAACCAGATTTCTATCAGATGAAATATGTTAATGTAGATTTTTCCCATTTCTTTTCCCTATTGGTCATTCTAGATTATAAATAACTAAATGGACAGACATTTCTCTTTCATCAGATGAGACAGCAATTGAAAACAGTTCGTCGAATGAAAGGGTTTATTCAGCAATCAAAACGATAAAAGAAATGCAAACATGTTTTGCAAATGCGATTTACAAAGTACCTCTGTAAGTCCAGCAATTTGTGGTTTATACAACACACACTCACGCATACATCAAATCGTTAACTATATTATGTGGCTCCACATCACGTCCACGCAGGATAATTCTGAAAGTATCAGGTACATGAAGATACAAGATAGATGCATATGCCTGTTTGAATCCAAAATGAATAATAATGTTAGCTTAAGAAAGAAAAAAAAAAGTGCCATATGAGTAAATGGGAATCAATACTTAACTCTAAGAGAATAGCGGCCGAAGTTGAGATGTAGTTCTGTGTAGCAATCTTCTCCAGATTATTTGTTTTCACCTTCTTGTGGGCCCCAGTAATGAGGATATCCTAAGATAGTAGGCATAGAAACAGTTCAGTGACAAATGTACAGGGCAGGGCAATTCTACTAATTCCATTCCTCCCTACGAGTACCCTAGATTGAAAAAGATTGTAGACCATCTCCTGGTTGGAAGGTAAATCTCATGAATCTTGCCAGAAGGACCACTATGTTTTGATTTGTTCCCTCAGTTATCCCTATCTATCTGTTAGTCACCATGAATGTACCTAAATGGGTGATCAAGGCCATAGATAGAATTAAGAGAGCTTTCCTATGGAAGGGAGAGAGAAAAGGTTAATGGTGGGTACGCCTGGTGCCTTGGGACCTGGGAGAAAGTAAATAGACTAACTGATTTCGTGGCCTAAGGATCTTTGAATCTAAATATTATGGGTTGGACCTTGCACATGAGATGGTTGTGGTTGAGGAAAACCAGTGTGACCTGACCTTGGATGGGTTTGGACATTCCAATTCAGCCTCATGTTGATCTTGCTCGATTGTGGTAGGAGAGGTTCAATTATCCATGGATCAGGATAGGCATGTATGGGAACATGAGGCAAGCGGCTCCTTTTCTTCCTAATCGGCTTACAGCCTTTCTTCTATGGTTTGATTACCATGGTAGTGAGTCTGGAAATCTTGAGTCCCGCTTGCCATTAAAATAAATGTTGGGACTACGGATACGCACACCCTGATAACTGTGCTGTGTGATCAGGAAGATGAAACGGTACAGCACATATACTTCCTGTGTATTTGCTGGACAGTTTTGGCATTAAGTGTTAACTCCTATCGGTCTTGGTCATGTGGTTCCTAGACAGAATGAGGACTGGTGGAGGAAGGCCACCAGACAGATTGATGCTTCACGGAGAACGGATTCAACAACAATTTCAGAAGCTTGAACCTCATGGAGACAAAGAAACTTGTGTCTTTGAGGATGCTCATGAAGAACCTGAAACTTTGGGAATTTGTTGGGGCCTACTCCAGGCTCTTGGTCTACATCACGTAGAAGGGCTAGTTTAAAAGCCCTTTTTTTGTTGTCTTTCCATACACTTCTCTAAAAAGTCGGTTGTAGCCTACTTTGATCTCCTAAGCAAGACAAAATGGTGGTTTTTCTCTCTATTAACACAAAGATACGCAATTCTCCTGCGTGTTCGAGCAAAAAATAAGTTGAACAAAAATTTGGAAGAAACCATCAAGCGACATATTTGAACAGATATCGAGAAGACAACCGAAAAAAAAATCATCACAACAACAGCAAAGCCTTTTAATTCTATGCAAGTTGAGGCGGGCTAGAAATGATAGAATGAAACCAAACATTGTTCCACTGATAAGAAAAAAATAGAAAGAAGAAAAACTTATATAAAAAGGCATAAAAATAGTAATATCATTTGGAGATCTAAAGCCTTGTTTATGGTTCAGGCATGTGGATAGCTGATTCCATGCACTTTTAATCAAGGAAATCAGAGGCCAACATTACTAACCTTTTTGTCAGAGTTGAAATCAAGCTCCATATCCCCATCATCATTGAACCAAAGGTTGAATACAATTATCTTTGTCCCATGATCTCCCATATCATCAAACTGAATCGAAAGTGAACATGAACATTAAGTTCGAACTATGATAGTAAAAAATTGGCCCTGAACAATAGATACCCACTAAATTGCAGGGGCACATACTCTATGAGGGAATCATCTCTAAAAGAATTATACGACCTAGGAAAATTGCTTGGATAAATTAGAAAGAAAGAACCTATTGATGCATCCATTAGTATTGCCAGAAGCGATATAATGCCATGATTTTTGCAAACTTAAAATTCAAATGTTTTCAGTTACCAATAACCAATAATAATATGTATCAAGCATTATGTAACTGGTCTTAACACAGTCCAGAATGCTACCAAAAATAAAGTAACATTTTGAGAAATGGCAAATGGTTTGAGTATGGTAATATTTTTTAAATCATCTCCTTACTTAGGGCTACTGGTTAATTTTTTCTCATCTCCCAATTTTCCATAATTTTTCTCTAGCTCATCTTATCGAAGATTATCAGAATCATTCAAAAGTTAGCAATAAATATCTCAAAGATAAATTCATATCAATTCCATACTTGTTTAAGCAACTCAGCTTCAGTAGCAAAAGGGGACCATTTGAGAAGGATTGCCAAATTAGAAGAGAAGAGCTTCTGATCATGACGCAACATCTGGACATATGAAGTTGTTGTTGGATTGTACTGATAGTCTACCTGCAAGACAGCAAGACAAACACAAGGTCAAAACTCAGAAGATGATAGATGAAACTAGAAAATACCCTCAAAATGAAAATTGCAGTCAGACAGAAAAAGAAAGCGTCAAACTCACCGTTGGCACCAGCACATCATCGCAACCTGTTTCCATCAAAAATGTGTAAGAAAGAAGGCCGATACTTCTAGTCGGCACCCTACAGGAAACAGAAATATTTTACTTCAGTTGAATCATGAGCTAGGTGGAGACATTTTAGTAGAGCTAAAGAGGAACCAAGCGATGTCATCCAATTTTAAATGATATAACAGACCAACAGGAATGTAGTAGTATTAATGGAACTTGGCATGACCATGTCTGACCAGCAACACACAGTAAATAACATATGGAACACATTGCTATCATATTAGATTCTAGTGATACCTGTTCCCATGTACACAAAAGCTGAAAAACAAAGCATGCCATCATTTCACCAGAAATAACCGAAACATTGCTACTAAAATAGGAATGAGAAAAAGGAAACAAAAGCCCTTATGTCCACTTCAAACTGCTATCGGTCAACATCTGCCCTTGTTCAACTTCTATTCCTTAGAACTTTAGTATGTACTCTTGAAAAAAAGGATAAATGTTACTCAAGTTTACCCACGGTGAAAGTTTACTGATACACACCTATGTTAGGAAAGACAAAAAAGTAGCATCACAGAATGCTTGTTTGTAATTCGATGTCAAAAAAGAAAAGTACCAAGGATGAATGCAAAGGACAAGTACCAGTTATTTTGGTTTTGTGTAAAAACAATCACATCTGCTCCAAGTCGCGATCGTACTAGTCTTGAAACCATTGCCATCTGACCAAGAAGCAAATATAAATTCAATGGTCAGGGGCAGGGTTCAATACAACTGATTCACAATGAACTACAAGGACAAGACCATACATTGCCCAATGAAAGCATCAGACTGCTTATCCGAAAATCCAAAACTCATGCAACGCCTCAGTGCCTCAGGATCCATCCCCCCTCCATCATCTTATCAATGTGAAACACCACAAGGTTAAAATCCAGATGACAGTTCATGAAAAAAAAAAAAATTAACATTATAAATATGGCAACCTTGAACCAACAATGAGGGGTTCCCATCCCGTGGGTTTTTAAATTTATTAACACGGACAAATGTTGCCCCATTGTTCACCTGGGAGAAAAGATGTCATAAAAATAAACATACTTAGCTTCATGTTATGTCTTAGTTTTTTCTAAAAAAAAAAACTTAATGATTACCTCATCGATTGCATTGTCAAGGAGCTCGGCAATGGCTGCAGGAAAATGAGTGGAAACATTGAACAAATCAGTGTACATATAGTAACAAATAATGCAAATCAAAGCAAATACAATATAAAAAGCATGCAACAGGTTTCAAACTAGAATGCTATATATGGCAGATTTGCCCAAAAAATAAATACATGGCTGAAAATTGTAGAAACCAGGATAATAAGCCAGATTGTGATAATGCTAATGTTTTTTCATAGGCATACAATGGTTTAACTCTCTACTTTTGAATGATGTGAAAGGAGTGCATCACTTGGTGCCTAATTTTTCAAGCATAACCATTGTAAAAACAAATGGGTGTTTATGGCAAATACAAGCTTCCAATTTATTTGTCATCTATCATTATTGAAGAACATCTAATGTCCTTTTCTGTGTTATTACTGAAATGAGTGCTTTGTTTCATTCAGAAGTGAGAGTTCAATTTTCTTAAGGGAACATACAACAATCCAAACTACAAGTTCACATCAATTGACAGATCATCACAGTTTAGAAGAGACAAGTTAGCGGTACAGGGGCACAAAATTATATTGATTATCTATTCATGCTAATGAAGCCAAAATAATTCCTAAATCTAGTTGCTTAGCCAATCCTATAACCCGAAACAATGAGGGGATTGTCCCATACCGCCAAAGGCCCACTTATGGGAAGTCGCATTCGAGTGCAGGAACTTGGGGTTTATCCGCAACCGGTTCCGCCCACCTGCACGCACCACCAAATCGCAAATCTCACTCAGTCTGATCACCAACCCCTGCCGAGAGAATCAAAGGAAAGCGAAGAGACAGCAGAAATCGGGTTTCTCCGACCGATAGCCTACCGGGGACGTCCGCGTCGGGATTCCGGCGCGCGACGACGTAGTCGCCGGACTTCCAGAACTGGCGGCAGAGGCGCGGCGGCGGGAGCGCTCTGGGCGGCGGCGAGGGTGGCCACGGGCACGGGCACGGGCTCCTCGGCCTTCACGGCCACGAGCGCGCCGTAGCCCGGGGTGGAGCGGTGGCGGAAGCAGCAGGGGCTTCACATCGACGTCGGCGAGCAGGTGCGGCTTGATGTCAGGAGGGGAGGAGGGGGCGTGGCGGGCGACGGCGGTGGTGCTGGGCACGGCCTCCTCGTCTTCGTCGCTGGAGAGCTCGATTACCTCGGCTCCAAGGCTCATCGCCGTCGCTGTCGCCGTCGCCGGGGGCTGCGCTAGGGCTGAAGCTTGTCGAAGCACGAGCTGTCTTCCCCTTTTCAGGAGACAGAGACAGACACAGCAGGGAACTCGAGGGTTGTTGTGGAGCTCGTGCCATTCGCTGTGTGATCCGGGCGGGTCTAATTCTGTGGGAGCGCACCTCCTTGGCGGTCACACTGGAAAATGGCCTGCGTCATTTTTTACTGAAAAAATGGCGCGGACTGTAGAGGAAAATTAGGAGCAGCAAGGGGATGTTGCCGCAAAAGTGAGACGTTTTTTTAAAAAAATTAACGCAAATATTTCACAAATACACATGTACACTCACCTCTATAAACACACGCACGCAAACCCTAGTTCTATGAGCACTCCAAAGCAAAGCGCACTTGACAAATCTCAACAGTATAAGAAATATATATATTATTAATTAAGGTATGGCCCTAAGATAACCAAAATACAAACGAAATCTCTAAAGAAAAATGAGACACATAAACTTCCACATGGTCGCTCAAAAGACAATGAAGAAGGACACATGGCATGGAACCACCGAGATAACCTCACCAAAGCCGCCGACGAAAGCGGGCCACCGAGGGATACACCGTGAGGTGAGCCGAGCATGACCATGATGGAACGGGATGGACATACGAGGTTGATGAAGCTAGCGTTGACGAACTTCTCTAACGAATCGAGGATGAAGATGTAGTCGATGAAGGCTTCAGGATTGACTTCACCAAAGGCCGGGATGGCTTCCTACAAAACCAACGATTTAAGATGCAAGGACAAGCAGTTGTCGATTTGCCCAATTTGCTAGCTAGAAGAAGGGTTGCGGTGGGGCTGAGAAGGAACGGTTGGGACCAAGAATCGAAGCTGGACGGACAAACGACACCGACAAGTTGAACGATGACATTAACGAGCGAGGGATGGACCCAGCCGATCCAAGAAGAGGCGGATGGAAGCTTTTTGGATCTCGCATGGGAGAAGAAGAGGAAGAATTAGTACCTCCTCCGTTCCAAATTATATGTCGTTTTAGCTTTATTAGATTCATAGATGATGTTATACATTTAGATATACACTATGGTTAGATGCATAATAATATCTATGAATCTAGAAAACCCAAAAACAACCAAAAATTTGGAACGGAGGGAGTAGTACTTATTTTATTGAAGCTCACCTTCCTTTAATAGTCACTGGTGAAAACAAAGTACATGGACAACGTTATGGCTATGGCTAAAGTGATCTTAGTATTTTTACAACAGCCTTTAGTTTAACAAAAACAAACGAATAGATTATTTATCATTATCATTATATTAGTTATACACAATTATTTTTGTTAATATTTTCTTGCATATATTTAATTATTTCTCTTTTTGGAAAAAATATTTAGTTGTTTCTTCTTTGTCCCATTGCTAACCTCTCCTCCTCCATACCCCTTTCTCCTCCCACTGCCGCTAAAGGCCGATGTCGTGAGGAGGTGATGTGGACAAGGATATCAATCATAAGGCCAAAAAGGATTCTGGATTGTTGCTATGTTTTCGTGGTTTGCTGACATTATTATTTGTGGTTTAAGCCCTCATATATGCATCATCAGAAAGATATTGAAGTCTAGTTTCTAACGCAACAAACGGTGCATCTTTTGGACTTCCAAGCTAAGAGTTATGTCTATTTTAGTGGAGGCTGCACTTCCTCGTTAGTGGTGCGCGCGAGAATGAAAGAAGACCCTTCAATTTCTCCACCAAGATGATCTTCCACTAGCTTTTATTATTCTTATGTTAACACCCAACTAGGAGGGATGTTCCTAGTATAAATATACCATGCAACCATCATTTGAAGAGAGTCTTTGGATTGAAATTACAGTCACCTTATGTGTGCGTTCTTCTCCCATGGAGAGAATATTTGGAAACCCTTGGTGAGGCATGAGTGCTTTGCTATTTTCGTTCTTTCGATTCCTGAGGGAGTTGTGGAACACCGAACTTCGGTTCACCCTGTTCGTGCCTTCACGTCTATACGGCGTGATTGCGTGGGCTGGTTTCGTCGGTGCATGGAAGGGTGGATGTCTCGCAAATCGCGGGTGCAAGATCTCATGGTGCGCTACCTCTCCATCAGGTCATGCAGCGATATTTATCAAGTTCTCTTAAGTTCCACCATGAAGATCGGGCCATACAAGTTGCAGCCACGTATTACATACATGTTTGCTTATCAGGAGGACGCCGGGAGGGTGCTTTCTCTCTCTATGTATAGCGGTGGGTGCGCTTTGTGCCATTGTTGTCATCGGCTAAAGCATGGATCTGCCACTCGCCGCCCCGCGCTATCCTAGCAAAGGACATGCAAGGAAGGTTGCCACGCCACGGCCCCGCACGGCGTCATCGCCGAATCCCACGCCCTAGTTTTTCGAATTGTGGTCTGTGCGCGGATCCGACCTTCATTTTGTGGATCTAGTGGTGATTTGCGGGTGGCAATCCCTATAGCTTGTTGGTTGGCGGAGGCGGCGTCTAGAGAGCCCGGGGCGTGGAAATAGTCCGCCCCGCATGGGGGGGTGCAACTACATCACCGAGAGTTGTCTTGTGCAATGGTTGAGGTGCGGTTGATAATGTGGTCGCTAGATTGGGCATGCCTCATGCATTTTGGGGCGTCCATGGGGATGGCTATGGCCGAGCTAGCAAAGTGGTCCTAGGCGAATGGCACTACAAGAACCAGTCTTGTTATCAATGCTAGCTTGGTGTGACAACAACAACGCCGAGAGGCAACTCACTTGTTCATGTCCATGGCTACTAACAATGCTTTTTTGCGGACAAAGAAGAAGTATATATTAGATTACGATTTGAGTACATCGACTGTTACATGCACTTTGGAATACATTAAGTATATCCGGATCATTGTCTAAATTGTACTCACACATTGAATGACACCAATCTCAACTCCAAACCTATATGACGGTTCATATAGATGACCGCGACAAGCAAACTCTCAACAAACAACACGAGAACACGCAATGAACGACCTAAGAACGAATACCCAACGGACGACCAACACTCTTGTTGGTGGAATTGAGGAACTTCTTCTTTTTCGATGTCTTCTTTCTTCTTCTTTTACGCCACCAAAGAATAAAAGAAGATCGATCTGAAAACTATTCTCCCTAGTCCTCCATCGCGGGGCGGATCTAACCACGACAAAGCGAAGAAGAGACCAGGAGAAAATTATTCCATGGCAACGACATCATCTCGCCTCAATGTTGCTGCCCGGAAACGCACACAAATCTCCATGTCGTCATGCCGAGGAAGTTGTTGACGTTGATGCTCTCATCTTCATCGGAGCCGCCATGGTGAACACAGTCCAACATGTCTCTTCGCCATCAGGGAGGAGCAGGAGGAGATAGATCCCCAACACCAAGAAACTTGGCATGGAGAAATCCTAAAATCTAGACTCAATTTGAGAGAGAAAACCTATTAAAAACGATGGATCCCCACTCCCTCCGACCTCCAGGCTGGCGGAGGAGGGAGGGAGGGGACCAACGGTGGTGGAAACGAGAGAGGAGGCGGTGGCGGTGGCGGCGACTCCCCCCCTAGGGCTTTTCTTACGGAGGATCCCCCGCTACTAACAATGCTTTGCGTCGACCAATCCGATATGGTTGTGATGACTCCTGAGTTTGGTGGCGATAAGTGGGTGCGGTGGCGGTGGCAACAAAAAATACTAGCAACCTTGGTTTTATGTCGGAATGTTTGACTACTTGACCCGGTGTGTGGTAGTGTTGTGAGTTTTTCTTAGAGGCGATCGGCAATGCGATGACTTCTATTAGCTGGCAACGGTCTATTTGGATCGGAGCGATGATGACTAGCAACACATGACTATGGTTGTCACTATGACAACAGCTAAAGGCAACGCTTTGTGGAGGGTTGTCTCGCCATTGCCTTGAAGTAAGATGGTTGGTGAGATATAGTGATGGTGCAGCTCCTTGCATTGGTGCGGGAACAAGACTTAGTGCTTCTACAGTGGATGGTGTTAGGCAATAAGGAGGTGACCTTTGTAGGCCATTGCAATGACGACAAGTAACATGTGATGGTGACCTTGTCGATTCGGCGATCTCTCGCTTGTCGCAGTTTGTTGTTATTTTTGTCATGGTGGCTTGTGTTTCTTAGTGTTTGGCATGTTAGTTAAGCCCAATGTAGGGTCGAGATGGGGACTAGAGGGGGGGTGAATAGTCCTTTCTAAAACTAATTGCGCCCGACCAAACAAATATAATGCGGAATTGAAACTATTCGTTTAGCCAAGACTTCACCCCCTCTAGCTATGACTCTAAATCACCTCACAAAAGATCCTACACAAAGCAAATGAGGTGATAAGCCTAGCTTGAGCTCCTAACCGTTTCTATTGCAAGGTCACACAAACCTATGCACTAGAAATTCAAACAAGGGTGAGCTCCTACACAATTCTAATGAGCAAAAGCACAAAGCCAATCATAAGCTCACTAGATGCACTAAGGACAAGGCGACACACGCCTAACCCAAAGGCTCAAATTACTTAGCTACACAAACTAAGCAAAGCAACTAATAAGCTACACAAGCTAGTAATTGCAAGAGCTACTCCACAAGCACAACAAGCACAAGCAAGGTATATATGAATGTAAATACGAAGCTTGTGATTTGAAGAATGCAAACCACCGAGAAGAGTAGACAAGTTGACACCGGTGATTTTTTACCGAGGTATCGGGAAGCTTGCCAACTTCCCCTACTCCTCGTTGTGTCGCCAACACCTTAGGTGGTTCCTTTGGTGTTTCACCTAGATGGTTCTTCGGTGTGATTCTCGATCACTTGCCCCTCAAGGCACGCCCGCAAGGCACCGCAAGACACCACTCTCAAGTGAGCCTCTCAAGGCACCGCAAAGACACCACACACACAAGGGAGGTACTCACCGACACGCTCTAGTGGTGACGCTCTTCGCGATCCCCCCGAGGTGAGCTCGAACCTCTCACAAATCCTCTTTGAGCACCACACAATCTTTAATTGCGTGCTTCACGCGAAGTCTCTTGCCACCAAGCCATCTAGGAGGTGGCAACCTCCAAGAGCAACAAGCACACCGGCTTGCAACACGATCACCTAGTGCCACGAATGCGTTCTCTCAACGCGAATGCACTAGAATCACTCCTCACTTTGATTTGGATGAACACTATCAATCAATCACAAGTGAGTGGGGAGGGCTCTCAAGCACTCTCAAGCATGGACACAAAGTCCCCAAGGTGCTAAGCACGTGCCATGGCCGACCCATCCTCTATTTATAGCCCCCAAGCCAAATAGAGCCGTTGGGGTCCAAACCACTTTTTCAGTACCGATCGGGAGGACGCGCCGCCCGGACTCACGGCGAAGTCGGTCGCGGTCCGGTCATAGCGTCCCCCGGCAACGCGTCCGGCAAAATTCAGGCTGCAGAGCTCTCGCTGGACCCATCGACTGAACCTCCAGTCGGTGCATCCGGTCGCGCCATCGTCGTGTCCGGGCCACCGGCGTCGGTCGGACCAATCGCTAGCCGGTAAAACGGCGATATCTCCTTCATCCGAACTCCGTTTTGATGATCTTGGACTCTATGGAAAGCTTACTCAGAGGGCTACACAACCCACATGGTTACTTGATCCAACTCACAATGGATCAAAGCAGTATTCCACTCTAAGAGCAGTCCAAGTGTCAGAAACACCGAAACAAGTTCTCCTTTGCAAATGTGCCAACACCACCAAGTGTACATCACCATGTGCATGTGTGTTAGCATTTTCACAATCATTTTCAAAGGATTTTCTCTTGCTCTTACCACGCCACTCGATCCTAACACATCGCAAAGTTAGATCGCTCAAGTGGCACTAGATGACCGATATGCAAACAAGTTTGCCCCTCTTGATAGTACGGCCATCTATCCTAAATCCGGTCATAAACTTCTCTAAGCACCAATGACCGCGAAATGAAATGCCCTATAGGTTATACCTTTGCCTTGCGCATTTCCATTCCACAGATCTCCAATCTTGCCGATGCAATACATGCACCAACACGATCACCAAATGATATGATCCACTTCATATCATCACATGACCTTCTTGGTCCATCGATCTTGACCTCACTTGCTCTTCACCGTTGCGTCGGTCCGTTGGCGCCAAGTCTTGCCCAAGCTTCACCGCCTCGCGCCCATCGCTTCACCGTCTCGACTTGCCCTTCACACTTGCCGGTCCATCAAGCCAAGCCTTGTCTTGATCTTCACCACCTTGGTCACATGACTCCATGTCATGTTTCATATGCAATAAAGCTCCTTCATTGCGTCACCACACGTGAACTAATCTCCTGTGTATTATCTCAATCACACATATTAGTTCACCTAATGTTGACACTCAATTACCAAAAACCACAAGGGACCTTTTCACCCAACTTCCACCGAGAAAGCCATATATCCTGCTCTCTGTCATTTTTGTTTTGAGACGAGGAGCGTAATATCGGGTCCTCCTCCTTCGAACAATTAGAAGGCCACGAACTGCCAGCGCCTTTCCCAAACCCGCGGGCGTTCCACGCGGATTTATTTTCATTGTGGACCGCACGGCATTTCCAACAACCCCGCACAAGATTGGTCTGACTCTCCAGCCACTGACCCCGACTGCTTCACCTTCTTACTCTCCTCCTCAACATCCAAGTCCATTGCATCCTCCTTACCCTTCCTTTTCTTCTCGACAACACTGCGGGGCATGGCAACATGGTGCGATTCCTTCCCTACCCTCTCGAACCTTCTTATATGTCCCTTTTTTTTGCATGCCCATTTGCATCCACCGACCTCGGGCCACTCACGTGTGGAACATGCATGGTGGTGTTCACGCCACACCCTCTACCGCCACCGGCAATTCCTTCCCCGCCTTTGACATCTCCTTCTCTATCCCCATCATTTCCTTTACCCCCTCGGTGTCCTTTGCAAACAAGATATCTTTGGCACCCACATTTCTTCAAGATTGTCTCACTTGGCTTCTTGAGAGGGCTAGTTACCTCCTTCTCAGAACCACTTTTCTTCTCCTCGATCTGCTTTGTCGACATAGCAGCCACGTTCTTTCTCCAAGTCGGGCCATCTGATCGAGACTTATCCTCCGGGGAAGAGTCTCGAAAGTGATTGAGCGCAAGGACAGGGCAGGCACCGTTCCTTCCAACCGGCCGTCCCCTCTAGGCTCCTACCGCTTGTAGCCGGCGAGGTTTACGAGGGGTAGATACCTCGGTTCGCGACCAAATGGTGCCCTCTCATTCTTCCCTAGCTTCTGAGAACATACACGATCAACATGTCCCATGACACCACAAATGTAGTAGAAGTTCGGCAGTCATTTATACGTGATCGAGCACCAGCGATCCCCTTTACCACCACCAATGTCAGCCATGATGCCCCGCCTCAAGGGTTTGCGTACGTCCAACCAGACCTTAATGCGTAGGGCACGCTCGATCGCCAAGTCATCACCGTCCAGATCCGCCGCCACGAACTCTCCCACATCATCACCAATCGCTTGGGCTGTCCCCCGGCTCATTAGGCCAAGAGGGAGACGCCCACTCTCATCTAGATGAGGATGTGAGTGAATTCATGTTCCTCCACCGATTTGGAATCATCCAATTCCAGAAACGATCGAGCTCCTTTGAGATCGCCCGAGGGTCCATCCTCCGAGCCTTCCTCATCCCCCGACGCTCGATTGAACATGATTTCAAACACATTGTCCTCAAAATCTTTGCATGAGATCCCCTTGGCGGGACACCGGATCCGACCAACAGATTGTTCAATTGCCTCCGAACAGACGTTCCTCTCCGACATCAACTTCGCCACCGCCTTGGCCGGGCGATCCGCCCTGCGATGCCCATCTCGCGCCAATCTTGATGCTCCTCCTCTCCTCCGACGAGTTGGGTTTCTCGAACAACCCCGCCGCCCTCCCATCCTTGACTCCCACTTCAACACCGCACCAAGTACAACCGATAGATATGGCGATCCGGATTTTGGTGGACTCAGTGAACGAGCTAGCAAACTAGGGTTTATGGCGCCTAAACCCCGCCAGATCGACAGGGCTAAGGAAAATTTGTTGGGAAGATCGATACCCGAGAGATGGAACCAAGACATATGAACCTAGATCGGGGAGGAGACAAGAGAGGGAAGAGGATCCGAAATCACCGATGACACCGCCGAGTCGCCTAGGAAACCCTAGTCGTCGAGAAAAAAGCCCTGTGGTTGGTTGCATTCAACAGTTATATATCTACCCACGCACACGACTGTTATCACTCGGTAGGTTGCCTTAACAGTCATATATCTATCTGTGTGAAGCGCGGGGGCTATGGCCAGTATAAATAAATGTCATGCAATTCTCTTGAACGCGGCTTCCATTTTTTTATTTTTTTAAAATGAAATTGGGGCAGTATGAGAGAAAAATGTCATGGAATTCTCTTGAACGAGGCTTTCATTGTGAACAAGTGCGGCAGTCCGAGAGAAAACAAACGACAGGAGTCGGCCACTTCGGTTGGCCTGAACAATATATAGTTGGGAAACAGTTCCAACTTCCAAGTCGACCGACCCCGACTCCGCGAGCACCTAAAAACGCAATAAAAACGAGGGCACGGCGAAATTATAGGGCGAAAAGACACCAATCCGAAACCCTCGCATCGTCCTGCCCCTAGCCGCCGCCTCCGCCGCCGCCGCCGCCGCCTCAGAGCCCCCTCATCTCGGACGTCCTCCTCTGCCTCCGCGGAGCAGGCGTCGCCGGAGACCAAAGATCCGGCCAGATCTGATGTCGGGAGGGGTGGCTCATCCGGGCGCGCGGGACCGCGGTACGCGCCGGATGACCCGACGCTGCCCAAGCCGTGGCGCGGCCTCGTCGACGGCACCACCGGCTACCTCCTACTACTGGAACCCGGAGACGAACGTCACGCAGTACGAGCGGCCTATGCCCCCGACAGCCAGCTACTACCGCCCCCGCCCCCGTTGCCTCCCCCGCCTCCCCGGAGCCGCGACCGCCGCGACAGGTCCAGGTCCAGATCCAGATCCCGCACACCGCCCCGGCGCGACCACAGGGACCGCGACCGCGACCGCGACCGTGACAGGCGACACGACGACCACGCGTCCTCCAAGTCGGCGCCTTCCAACCACCATCCTGCTCCGGTAGCCGTCGCCGACGATCCGTCCACCGAGGCATATCGCCGCCGCCATGAGATCACTGTCACGGTATGAATTCTACGCGGCCACATCTCCTGCTACAATGCTTAGATGCAGCTCAAGCTCTTACCCTGTTATCTGGTCCGGTCCCTTGTTGATGGGTCTCTCTTTTTGTTGCAGGGCGGTAACGTGCCGGCTCCAATAACTTCATTTGAGGCTGGTGGCTTCCCGTCTGAAATTCTGAAGGAGGTATGATTCCGTGGGTGAACCCACCTAACTCATGATCGAACTCTAACCCTATGCGAGGGACCAAGGTCTTCAAATATGGCGAGCGAAATGGATCGTGGACATGTGCTCCAGTTGCCTGCTTGTTTCTCTTTATTTGCTTCACTAATTGTGCTAAATCAGGGCTGGCTACGTGTACCGACTGCTTATCTCCATATCTGTGGCAGATGCGATATCTGCTCGAGGTGGAGCTAATGTCGTATGCTGCTTCGCGCACCCTCGGCCAATCTATAAGTGAGACGGGCTGGGGGCAGGTCTCGTTGATGGTGCTGCCAAGGTGGGTGAACGCCCGATGCTGCTCGCTCCCTCCCCGGGGGGCTGCCTATGGCGCCGCTCCCTCCCTCCCCGTGGGGCTGCCCATGGCGCGAAGGGGGCACTCCACTCGCGGCACCCTCGGTGGCCGCGATTTGTTGCTCTGCGTCCAGTTCGTGGAAAAGGCTCCTCACATGGATGATGGGCCTTTTCTGGGGCTTGACCCATGGAGGTCTGGCCCAGGCTGTCAACGTCCATCCATATATAGGATCGGGTGGCAGCTGCTGGAAGGGGCCTCGTGGATCAACAGTCCATGCCTGAGCAAGCCTCCACGGACTCTGTTAGAGCCTTTTCTACTTTCGCCTTGTGTCCGCAAGTCTACACACATTACGGGCACATTTTATTTGTATGGCCTTAAATTGTCCTCATGCATTGTCTTTATTTGCGCTACGAAGAGTTAAAAGGGACATTTCTAATCAAATTATGCGCTTATATTAATTCTTCCGTTGTCCTTACTTTTCCCTTTTTTGTTGCTTTCCCCATTTTACTTTTTGTAGATACAACGTGCTGGATTTGCAAGCCCAACACCTATCCAAGCCCAGTCATGGCCAATTGCTATGCAAAATCAAGATGTAGTAGCTATTGCAAAAGACTGGATCGGGCAAAACTCTTGGGTATCTACTTCCTGGATTTATGCATATCAAGCGCCTGCAGAACAGCACTAGGAATGGTCCAACAGTGCTAGTTTTGGCCCCAACAAGGGAACTTGCAACACAGATTCTGGATGAAGCTGTGAAATTTGGAAGATCTTCTAGAATTTCTTGCACGGTTTGTTCCTTCTGTATCTATTTAATATCTAATGGTCATAAATTCATGTTTAACCAGTATATTAATTCAAAAAATCTGTTAGGGAAACTTTAAATTGTTGACCAGGAGTTGACGTTATATTTTGAATTATGATGTTGTACTTGTTGATCTGTTTCTAATGCTTGTCTCAGTTTCATGATCTCTAGTTTATATTTTCATCGTTTGACTTTCGGTTCTTGATCTCTTTATAGTGCCTATATGGTGGTGCTCCTAAAGGTCCTCAGTTGAGAGATTTAGATAGAGGGGTTGATGTTGTTGTTTGCGACACCTGGAAGGTTAAATGACATTTTGGAGATGCGAAGGGTAAGTCTTAAGCAAGTGTCATATCTTGTTCTGGATGAGGCTGATCGCATGCTGGACATGGGCTTTGAGCCACAAATACGGGAAGATAGTGAAAGAGATACCTCACCGCCGGCAAACCCTTATGTACACCGCTACTTGGCCCAAGGAAGTGAAGAAGGATTGCAGATGATCTTCTTGTTCATCCTGTACAAGTGACAATTGGAAGTGTTGATGAGCTTGTTGCTAATAGTGCTATTACTCAGGTTTGGGACGTTCATGGCAGTCTTTTCCTTCTGAGTATTATCATTATCATTATTACAAGATGCATGGACGGTAGTTTCTGTTATGTTCTTCTCTTACACAAATAGGCCTACATTACATATTCATGTTGTTTTATTGTCTTCTGCGCAGCATGTAGAGGTTATAACACCATCCTAAAAGCAACGGCGCTGGAGCAGATCTTACGATCCCAGGATTCGGGTTCAAAGATACTAATATTTTGTACCACAAAGAGAATGTGTGACCAACTTGCAAGGACACTCACCAGGCAGTTTGGAGCTTCGCCATTCATGGTGACAAGTCTCAAAGTGAAAGGGAGAAGGTTCTGAATCATTTTCGCTCTGGGCGGTCTCCTATTTTAGTGGCAACTGATGTTGCTGCTTGCGAGGTTTGGACATCAAAAGATATCAGGTCAGACTAACATGCCATTCTCTGTTATGGATATGCATGTGTGAATGCCATTTTATTTTCTAGTGTCATGGTATCATGGAATAATGACGAAGCAAATTAGATTGACATTATATTGACTAAAGTGCTTGTTAATACCATGTGTGGAATCCATGAGTCACTCATCGTCTTTGGGAAGTTGCTGATTTATTATTGCTAAATAATAATAATGCATTACTTTTTTGTGGACTAATTAAAATGAAGAAAGGTCAACATGTTTCCATGCGTCATTCATCTTCTTTTGGGAAGGTGCTGATTTATTATTGGTAATAAATAATAATAATAATAATGCATTACTTTTATGTAATGTTATTGATTTCAATATTTAGATGATCAGAGATGTTTGAAGCATCATGTGTCACCACTTAGAAACTTGCGGAATTGGTTGCAGAATATGTTACCTGTTGCATTGGTTATCTATTGAGATCTTAGTCCAGTTTAGTTCACTTTATCTGTGCCTTTGTGGGTCCTTTTTGGTCAGAATTTACATCAAAATAGTGAAGCATTTCTTGTTTTCCTTACACAGGGTAGTGATCAACTATGACTTCCCCACTGGTGTTGAAGACTATGTTCACAGGATTGGCAGGACAGGAAGGGCTGGTGCCACTGGTGTTGCATATACATTTTTCTGTGATCAGGATTCAAAATATGCTGCTGACCTAATCAAAATTCTGGAAGGAGCAAACCAACGGGTGCCCCATGATTTAGAGGATATGGCTTCTCGTGGTGGGCTTAGGTAGGAAGAGGAACCGCTGGGCATCCCGCTCTGACAAGGGTAGTTCACGTTCTGAACTGGATTCAAGGTACAGTGGCAGAGATGGCCGTGGCAGTCGTGGAAGGGATGATTATGGTAGCCGTGGAAGGTAAACTCAGTACCAGGCTGCTTTTTATGTGAATCGGAGATTTGTCTGTTGTGCTAGGATATGCCACATATGCTGCATTTTTATAATTTTATTTTCACAAGGGCTTGGTAATAGTAAATTCACTAAAAACTGAAAGCAGCATAGAACTTTTAAGATGAAGGGTGCAGGTCCTTCCACTATGTGCACCACTCTGGGGAAACTTCAACCCTATTTGGTTGCAATTGTTATGGACCCCTTTAAAGTTTAGCTCAGTGCTTTATTTTTTTAGAAGAATCACATAGGAGGTTATGATTTAAAATTAGTAATAAGAGTAGCATATCTGAAGTTTGTTTTTGTTTTTAAAAGAATCTGGTACGAGGTTATGATAATACTCAGTCCATGTGCAATTTTTTTTTGTGTGATTCTAACAGGCATGACTCTGGTGAAACTGATGGGCTTATCTCGTAGGTCTGCTAGAGGTCGCAGTAGAAGTCGTAGCAGAAGTGACAGTAGAAGTCGTAGCCCAAGTCCCAAGAGGTCACGCCGTCATGAAGCTAGACGTAGTAGGACTAAGAGCCGGAGCCGGAGCCGGAGCCGGAGCAGGAGCAGGAGCAGAAGAAACCATCGTGCTAGCCGGAGCAAGAGTCGCAGCCCAGTTGCTAGCCGTAAGTATGAAAAAGACTGCTGCTATTTCAGGATCTGCTCGACTAACTCCGGGCATGCAGAGCACAAAAGCCCTCCAAGGTCTCACTCCGTGGATGACCGCGGCGATCCACTCTGACCACAAGGATGACCACATGGAAGATGGGAAGATGGAAAGGGTCGATCTTGATCGCCGCCCAGCCCACAAGATGACAAGTCTGCACCATATAGTCCTGTGTACAATGGCAAAGCTAGTGGCTCAGTGAGCCCCAACGTTCAGCCAGAGGCAGATGCCAAATATGTCAAACCTCCTGGGAAACCTGAGCCTGCATCTCCAGTGCTCCACAACAAAGGTAGAGATGATGATGAGGAAGGTATCATAGATGAGGATGGAGAGATTGCTGAGGATGATCCGCGTGCAAATGGAGCTGTGCAGAATGGTAATAACTGATGGATAGTGGCCTGCATCTTAGACTTATTCCAACTGCAGTCATTCCCATCTGCAAGAGAGAATACAGAAATAGCATCTGTGTGCCATTAAATGTCTGGAAGAACATATGATAGTGATGCCTCTGCCTTCTATATGAACCAAAAACTGTTGATCATGTCATGTTATGTTGTTAAACTTAATGACATTGTTGTGTTTTGGTGTCTTACTGCCAGTTGTGGAAGTGTTTTATGATAAAACATATTGCCAGGTCTGAATTTATAGTTTATGATAGTTGTCATTGGCAGCTCCATGGTTACTTGTATCTAGGATTGCAGAACCACTTTCAGCCTGTTTGGTTGGCCACCATCTGTATGGTGATTTAAATTAAGTGATATTAGTCTATTTAAAATAAATTAAGATATTAAAAGTAGAAGAATAGTAACTAATATGTAGTTGCACAAGTTAAATAAATGTTACATGATCAGTTGTTTTTAATTGTTTTTCATACGATACGGTCTCATGCAGACATTAATCTTCTCAGCTAGGTTATATACATGGAAACAATCCAACGGCCGGCAGCAGAGCAGCAGGTGGCGACAGCACCTTTTCTTTTCGTTTTTTTCGTGCTCATGCTCGGCTCTGGATTGAAGAGTAGGAGATGGACTACTGAAGTGAAGCGGCACCTTGCTAGCTCAACTTCCCTAGCTGAACAAGCTCCAATCATTTGCTAGAGGAGCTTGGGCTCACTCACGTGCAGGCGAAGCACCAAACTGACTAGGGGAGCTTGGGCTCACTCACGTGCGCAGCCAGGAGATTCCCCGTCGGCTAATTGAAGGTGAGGCCCGCAAGGCACCACAAGACACCACTAGCAAATGAGTTACTCAACGACAAAGAGCAATCCACTACAGAAGAATTCATCACTCCGACGAGGAAGCTCTAGAGCCACTTACAATTCACCGCGGAGCGGCAAAAAAAACATTCACCTTCTTGCCAACACCTCCAATAATCTCTAAGCCAATTTAGGATTGGCAGATTTCTAAGAGTAACAAGAAATTCACCGCCACAACGATCTAGATGCAATCAAGCAAGCAATGCACTAAGATCTCTCCCAATCCCACAAAAGAATGTGCAAGCAAGAAAATGGAGGAGTGGGAGTGAGTTGCTTAGCTCAAAGGGATGCCTCAATAATAAAATGTGCAAGAGAGAGTCCTCAAGGCCGTTCAACTCTCTTAAAATGGCAGCCATGGGTTGTCATAGCCGTTAGGCTCGAAATATCCGCATCAGACGCACCCCACGGTGCACCTAACACACCAAAGCCATTCGTTCGATGCACAGACCCTCACCACGTGTCCTCGATTCAAATATCGCCCGTTGATTTGCAACGGCCGACCAGATCCCACGTGTGTTGTTAAGTTACCATCGGATGCGCTGGTGCCACACATCTAACGTTGCGCCCAACGGTCAAACCGAGCCGTGCTCCTGACACACCCATCTGACGCACGGGCAGTGCCCTCGCTGTGTGTCCGATGGACGTCCAGAGAGTTCCAGATAGGGATGAAAACAGTCGGAAACGATTGGAAGGACACCAAATCACTTTCATTTTTTTTTTTTTTTCTCAAAAAACAAAATCGATGCGATATTGTCGGAAACTAATACGGCGCCGGTATTCCAGGAATTTCAAAAAAACGATATAGTCGGGTCGGAAAATACAGCGATAAAATTGAAATGTATGATAACGGTGGTCCTCAAAAACGATAAACACATCAAATCAGTAGGAAATGAGAATAGCCATATAACTTGCAACATCACCACAATTTTTGACAACGACAAAAAATAAACGTTCAAGTTCTAAGTTGATTTGACATGGCATAGTGATAAAAATATGAATTATAGAGTTCCTTCTTCGATAGAGGTTGTTCCTTTATGTGTGCAATCCTTGCCATATAGTTAGTTTCCAAAAAAAAAAGTATTTGCCGTATGTACATGGTGTTTACGTGTGCCTTTGATTCGGTAATTACAAACGGTAAATCACCGGTTAAATACGAGAATCTTCGTAAAACGATCTCGGAAGATGGTAAAATTGTTTCCACTTTCGTTTCCATAGACTTTTAACATTTTCATTTTCATTTTTTTGATTACCACTTCGCTTCTGTTTAGGCATGAAAATCAGGAAAAGAAAACTCAAAAACGACCTCCAAAAGTCGAAATTATCATTTTTGCTTTCATCCCTAGTTCCGAACTCATTTTTCCACATCGGACACGCCTATATGGACTCACATCTAACGCGCCGAAAGCATCCACCGAGCTCCTAGAAACAAGTCCTCACCGAAAAGGATCGAGATGCCCAAAGGGGGGGAGGTGAATTGGGCTAATCTAAAATTTTAACTTAAATAAACAACCTTCTAGCCCATATTCACCCTCTTGTGCCTAAGTGTGTTTCTAACAACTACCGCACAAAGTTTTGCACCCTAGGTTCCGATCCTACTCTAGCATGGCAATTCTAAGAATGTAAAGACATGAAATAGAATTGCGGAAAGTAAAGAGAGAGGAAGGAACACGACGATGTTTTCCCGAGGTATCGAGGTGTCGCCACACCCCCTAATCCTCGTTGGAGCACTCTCTCAAGAGTATCGCCCCCTTAGTCCTCGCAAGAACTAAGTGCTCTCTATGGGTTAATTCTTCGACACTCCGTCGCGGTGAACCACCCAAAACCGCTCACAAGCTTGCTTGAGCCACTCACAAGCACCACCGGGTGATCTTCAAGCCATGATCCGCCACCAAGCCGTCTAGGTGATGGCGATCACCAAGAGAAACAAGCACAAACTCTCACTTGACCTCTACAAGCCTAATGAGAAGAGTGTGAAAGGTCCTAATGGCTAGAGGGGGGGTGAATAGCCTATTAAAATTTCTTGCAACAACACTAAACAAACTAATTAGACAATAAGATGGCGAAGCTAAATAAGCGGTGTTTTTAATTAGCTAGGCAAGCCACAAGTCAATTCTATTGTCTCTAATTTCACACAAGGGCTATGTCGCTAGTTTACTCCTAGGTGAACAAGCAAGTCTAACTAAATTACCACTAGGAGCTAAACAAGACTAAGCAACCTACACAAGCTACTCAAGCTAAAACAACTAAGCACCCTAACAAGATATACTACTAAGTAAGGCAAAGAGGTGCTAGAATACAATACCACCGGTGTAGTGTCGAGGTTGTAGCCAATCACGCGGTACAAGAAATCTCCAACGAGCTAGAACAAGTGACACGATGATTTTTCACCGAGGTTCACGTGCTTGTCGGCACGCTTAATCCCTCGCTGTGGCGACACACTCACTTGACGGGTTGTTAAGCTTAATGGCCGATGCCAAATCCCCCGGTGGGAGCTCAAGCAAACGATCACAAGAGATGGTCCAAACAAGCCACGAGCAATCCACTAGTGCTCCTTTTCGCGAATCTCCCGCGAGGTAAGGAACGACCCCTCACAAACCACCGGCAGTGGCCTCGAACAAGCTCCAATCGAGCTCAACACCGCCTCTTGCTCCAAGCCGCTAGGGAACCGGGCAAATTCCCAAGAAAACAAGAATCCCGCGGGCTTCTCCAAGGATGAAGTGCCTCTAGATGCAATCACCAATGCAATGCACTTCTATCACTCTCAATCTCACCAAGAATTCGAAGTTATGGATGGAGAGATGAGTGGAGAGGAGTCTCAAATGCTCACAAGCAAGTTAGAGTGTTCAAATGTGCAAGAGAGAGGGCTAGAACCGTCATCCAAGTATATATAGCCCACCTCACAAAATGGAGCCGTTGTGTGCTTTGAAATGGGCTTCGGCGAGTCGATCGACGCGACCGACCGGACTCATCGGGCCGAGTCCGGTCGTGAGTCCGGTCCCCGCTTCCGGTCACAACCGACGAAGATCCCCGCCCACAGCCGACAGCTTCCTCGCCCGTCCCGGTTCCCGGCCGAGCACCAAAGCATCCGGCCGAGGTTCCGGCCGACGTCAGTCCGGCCAAAACCCGTCTCAGAGCTCTCGCCAGACGCACCCACCGGATTGTCCTGGCCGATGCAGCCAGAAAGCCCCATTTGGTCGGCGTCCGGTCGCACTCGCAAAGATGTTCTTCATCTTGTTGTCGCCCTTTGCTTCAACCTTGCTTCGCTTCTTGCCATAAGTTGCCAACACATCGAAGATGATCACGTTATCATGCATGTTAGCTTGTCGATCGATTAGGCAAGAACGAAGTTAGTGCTCTCATGTCCTAAATGCAATATGCAAGTCAATTGGACCTAGAAGCACTTCACCAAAGGATTGTCGCGGCATCCCATCTTGATAGTCTCTGGCTATCTATCCTATAATGTGATCACACGCTCTATCGCGGTCTTGATCACCGAAAAGGAAAAACCCTATCAAGATACCTTTGCCTTGATCTCCCGGGTTCCTCTCAAGCCGATCACCGAAGCTTGACGATCCATCATGTCCATCATCATCGCCCATGTTCATGATCATCATGCTCCTTGTCATCCGCCTAATCCTATCTCATAAGTCACACTTAGAGCAAAGGATTAGTCCAACAAGTGTGTCATCAATTTCCAAAACCAAACATGAGATTTAGAGTGGATGCACACTTGTAACTCTCAAAGCACTAAAGAGGTCCTTAATCTTGCATATGACCACCTCAATAGGCTCTTGCACTCTCTTCAACTCTCAAGGTGTTTCTTCAATCGAACAAATGAGCAAGAGAGAGAGAGTATGGACGAGGCAACCAAGTATTTATAGCCCAAGGCTCAAAATCCAACCGTTGCCCTCGAACTAGAGAAAAATTGTCTGGCCGCGGACGCGCCAGCGCTATACAAAATTCAAATTCCAGCCGGCAGAGTAACCGTGGCGGACGCCGCCAGAAGAACTTGGCGCCGGACGCGTCAGGCGGGCACCCCTAGAGACATCGTCTCGACTGCGTCCGGCGTGGCGCCGCCGACAGCGCCCAGCGTAGTGTAAACACACCGCCCGACGCAACTCAACGGCGTCGGACGCGCCAGGCGCCTCAAGCCCAGCGTCCGGCGCTGTGTAAACTGTCCTGGTTCACTTCCAATTCAACCACTTCGTGAACCGATTCAATTCCAAACTTTTCCAGGGACTTTTTCATGCTACCTAGTGCTAGAATCAACAAGTGTGCACCACATCTCATCACTAGACTCACCTAGGTCAAGCTACCCGTTCATACCCCCCTTAATAGTACGGCCAAAAGCGAAAACATAGTCCTACGACTAATCCGATGTCTCTCAACTCCATCGACAATCGGAACTAACCGGCCCTTAACCTTGTCGTCCGTCTTTTGAAAACCAAAACGATTTCCACGCCAGAGAGGGCATAACGAGACACATTCCTGAAACCATCATTACCATGACCTAACTTACCCCCGCTTTCGTAAAACACACGTTAGTCATGGTAATATACATATTGTCATCAATCATCGAAACCACCCTAGGGGCCTAGATGCTTCACTCACAACTAATGACATAGACGCGTGCGCACCTAACGCGTGTTAGGTGCAGCCCAGTCCTGCGTCCGGTGAAGCACTTCCGCCGCTTTGGTTGGTTGCATTGGATGCACTAGCTTTGCGCCCGGTGCACCACCAAGAGCAATTCCAACCTTCCTCACTTCATTCTTGCTTCCATAAGCCAACCACAACAAGTGTACTCCATGTGCATGTGTGTTAGCATTTTTCAAGACATTATGCAAGGGTTAGAAGTTAGCACACTAGATCCTAAATGCATCAGCATGATTGATTAGACCTAGTGACACTTGATTGAAGTTTCCAATGTATTTCTCCTCTTAGTAGTTCAGATATCGATCCTAAATCATTCACATCTTCTATGGTGTTCGAAAGTACAAAAACAAAATGGCCCTATGATTATACCTTTGCCTTGAGCCTATTTTGTTTTTCTCTTTCTTCTTTTCTCCAAGTCCAAGCACTTGATCATCTTTTGGATCACTCCCATGCATCCGCCATGATCTCCATGCTTCTCCACTTGGTTAGGACCATCGACTAATTCACACTTAAGCATAGAGATTAGTTTTAGGGTTTCATCAATTAGTCAACGCCATGTGGGATGCATGCATGGCCACCCTACCAAGGGTCTCCCTCGCCGGGTTGCCGCCGCCCGGAGAAAGTGTCGCGGAGACATAAGCCATCGACTGAATGAGTTCCTCGTTTTTAGGCGCCTAATGGTTAGGAAACGTGATTGGCAAAAAGGAGGAGAGGTTTCTTATGGAAAGGGCAAGAACAAGCAATTGTGGTAACTGTTCCATCTTTTGGGAGAGAGTCCAACAACCTATATGGTACGATGGTCTTGGCGTGCATAATTTGGAGAATCATGGTTGTGCTCCTCTAGGCATAAATATTGGATATCTCATGATCAGGGTTTGGCCTACCGATCTAAAGTGCCAAGAAAAATTGGGACTACCAAGTTTGCACCATGGAACCTGATATGAAATGGTTGGTCTCCTTTGAGATGAAAACTATTTACTCGGTTAGCCATCAATGGTAGGTGGATGATCTTGTTGGATTACCATATATTGCATGTCCTCTTTGTGATTAGGTCCAGGAAACGATTTTCTCTCACAAGAAAACAACATCAGCCGGCTTGTCAGCCACAGAAAGATTTGGCGCCTTCAAAAACTGCAAAACTGTTCTCAAAGTTGGTGGTAAATACCACTAGAAGTTAGGAACTACATAGGTCTACACTCCTTAATCATTATAACAACCTAAGAATTGTGGAAAAACCTTGGGGGAGGCTAACAATGCAGCCTTCAAAGCGGGTTGAATGTATATTTTCAATCTGCCTATCAACTAACTCATGTAACAGTATCTTAGTAGTACCACTTTTCTCTCTCATAAAGTTTCTTGTGTATAAGCTGACCGTAAACTTACAGCCTTTTCTCTTATCTTTCATCCACCTCACCATTTAGCGCACTTGCAACCCTTCATTATACTTGTAATACGTATTAAGAAAATAGGCCAAATGTTCAGTGCCTCGTTCAAACATTGGCCAATGACGGTAGCCTGTGGTGTATGGCAGGGGCTTCAAGCCAACTTTCTTAGGTCGACAGCTCTAGACTGTTTAGACTCGGCTAGAGGTCATTTTTTATTTATAGTGGCGCCCTGGTCATGTTTTTTCTTCACCGCGGAGTGCTCTAGCTGTTTTGCTAGTGTATGTTGAGAGGAGCTTCAGTCTCTCTTATTATTTCATCACTTAAACGAAATGACAATACTGCATTGTTCAAGATAAAGTAAATTTACACGCACACCTCATGTAATTTTTATTTGTTTGGAAGACGTTTACGTATCACTATATATAGGATACTGGTAATAACACTGCAGGATTACATTGCATTTTATTACACCATTCAAAACTAGGAGGAACCTCCTCTCTACTGTACAGTATGGCCTTCTGTGGGTAAAATCACAATTAATGGAGCACAAAAATACAAGTCAGCTCATATAGACATATCTGGCAAAGCACCCATAAGGATCACAGGACTGCTATTTTTCGGCCTCCAAAGCTTGTCCGGCCTTGCTTTGGAGAGAATATCAGAGAAAAACCCAGAAGATGAAGAGAAAGGTGGAGGCTGAATAGACTCTGTTGATGGCATGCCCGTGCCATCATTTACAGCTTGCTCAAGTGCCGCAATCTTCCTGCCATTAGAAGCCTTACCACAAGGGCAAACACTGATCTTTCTAAAGCATTGCTTGTGGAAGATTGACCCACACAAACTGCACTTTGTAGCTTCATCCTCCTAAAACAACCATAAAAGATTTCCTCAGCACGGAGTATATATTTATTATATTAAGCTGAGAGGAATTAGAAAGCAAAGACTTGGCAAGGCACCTGAAATGGGAATATAAGGGACAGCGGGTCATCACAAGCTTGTCGAAAGCAGCACAAGGTACACCGCCAGAGTAGCACACAAGGCATTGCTCAGTGATGTGCTCAAGTATCCGGTTTGATATGGTCTGCACCTTAACTGGAAGTACTGTTTGAGGCAAACAAGATTTGTGTCAGTGGTGCAACTAACTCACCGAGAATGTGAAGACTGTCATCTTAAGGTTCTATAATATTGGTTCCAATCTTTTAGATAATCAAGCATTAGTCAGTCTTGAACAACAATCAGAAGGGAAGGATAAGCAACAATTATAACTAAAAACTGTTTTGAAAATAAAATGCTAAATTAGCTCAAAAGGATGAGGAAACACATTCTTCAAATCTTCAATATACTACAGATTTCTGTTGTGCTGAATAATGCAGCAGCGTGTATAGATGCAGTTACCATATACACCAGTTTTATCGACAATACTTGTCAGGAGTTAACATTAACAACAAATTGCACAGAAGTCTACACCCAGAGATTGGATTGTGCACTTCAGAAATATTTTGTTAAAACTGAATGGTACCTGCAAAAGCTCCTTTTGAAAGATCAACGAGGTCACGGCGCAAAGAAGTCATTCCCATCAAGAAGGTATCTTCGGACTCCTAGTCCTTTAAGTATGGAATTCGGAAAGGACATTGGACACAAGGAAGCATAGCTGCAATTTTCTTCCGGATACTCATGATGTTAAGCAGAGCTGGTACTTTCGAGAATAGGAAAGGATTGACTGCACTTTACACAGAGCATAGGCTGAAAAACAAATCATCATTTGCTTCAGGTCCGAAAAACTATGAAAGTAGATTTATATTTTATAGTGCATTTAGCAACTAACAAATAAATAAATAAACAACATACAGTTTAAGTTTATCATTACCTGGTCAAAGATGGAGTCTAAATATGCTTTTGCTAACTGGGAAATTGGATACAATGAAAAATCCCAGTGGTGCAGAACTCTTGCTGGAAGAACTGCAGTGTCATTTGTGTGACAAGAAGCACAAAACAATTGGCCAGTGTAAGAACAAAACCGAGGTTTGTTCCATCCAATAGTCTGTGCAAGTTCTTGCAGCAACGTTCGACCAGCATCCAAATGCCTATGGCACCCAGCACAGTTGTAATGCTGTAATTCCAACAACTGTGTCTGGTCGACTTCTGAGGCCTATCCTCTACAATAAGTGATATTGTCTTGCCCATTGAGGTAGAATCATCATGCGGGACCTCCATTGCAATCTGAATCTTTGAATTTAAATCACTGCTTCGCCTTTGCAAAGATCGTGGAATGAGTGTCTTCAAAAAACTATATTCATATCCAGGCCTCCCTGGTGACAAAAAATTAACCAGAGGAGTGAGAATTCCAAATGGATAACTTGAGACCAGTAAAGAACGCAAACAGTCTTGAATGAGGACACTTCTCTCGTTGACAACATCTGGTGATGCATTCCCAAATATTTTATTTGACTCTCTTTCAACATTTTCCCATGCAGCGGGAAGACTCAAACCTCTCTCATAAAAAAAGTCCTTAAGTTGCCGGTAAAAGTGCGTAAAATTCACGGTATCGCCGCTCAATTTCCCATTCGTCTTCACCGCTCCTTACTTTTAACAAATAAACAGTGTATTCTTTGACACCAACCACTCGTTCACCGAAAAAGAAACATCTCCAGTTCTTTGCTTTGCTCCCACAACCTCCACCCAATCAATTCTTGAAGAATACTGAGGAACAGGACATACATAGGCGTCATCTGTACCAGAAGTAGAGGCAGTAGTGCTGCCATCTCTGAAATGGTGAGCCTGGCGAGCATTACTCCTACGATTATCCATAAAAGATCCATTTTCATGTGGCTCCCCTGAATTGAGCAGAATATGTTCCATCTCTTGGACCATATCATCAAATAAATCATTGTCACCAAATCCATGCACCTATAGTTACAAAGAGACCATGTCAATACAACATTTTGACTTAACACATGCACATTCATGATTCAATTAATAGTCAATACTAGAATTTGATCAAGAAAATGAGCTACAAGACATGTCCATTTCTTTGGAAAAAAAATTGCATGGACGATGGGGCAGCGTCGGCATGTGCTCCCCCAACCGGATGGATGCCACGTGCACAGCCCTTTCATCATACGGCAGCTGGAAACGACACTCCGACGGAAGGCAAACAGGTACACGGCTCGGCTCCTCGGTTCACATCAGCTCGCTCGTTCGTTCCCATCCCAATCCTCCGCCCGATGCCGCCGCCGCTTTGTACCCACGATCGCGCCATCGACCTGCGCCATCCGCCTCGCATGGAGCGCCCAGCGCCATGCGGCTCTTCCAGAGCGTCCCGCGCGCCATCCTCCTACAACATGGCCGGCACCGCCCACGCCACCGAGGCAAGCCTCTTTCCGGCAACCTCCTGTACTCCTTTTCGCCGTCGCAATGGATTGCGAGGGCGGCGCAGCCCATGGAAGACGCGTGATCGCCACCAGCTCCTCTGCTGAACTGATCCTGTAGCGAACTGAGCGTGCACGCAGCGTTTTGCCTACGCCCGGCTGCGGACACCGGCGACCGGCGGCGGCGGGGGCTTCTTCTTGCGGCCGATACACGGCGATCCGTCCCGAACGCCGCCCGAGGGCGATGCCTAGCTCATTGACGCCACCAACGACTTTGGGCGTGTGTTCGTCACCGAGATTCAAGGGAGCAACCATAGCAATTTCTCGAGGCGTGGCTTCCGGCGCTGATGAAGCCGGAGCAGGAGTGCTAGGACTAGGTGAAGATGGTCCATGTACTTCGTGTTTTTCAGTTTCAGAGAAACAGACCGAGCCAACTAGCAGAGGAGCCGAATGAGAGAGCGGATCGAGCCAGTCATGTCCCATGTGCGATCGCTTTGATACGAGCCAACCCTCTGTGACACCATGACCGCTTGATATGTTTCCTCGCCACGCATCTATTTATCTAGCTTAGGGCGCACGGTGCTGGAATGGACCCGTCGCCCACAAAAATTTTTTGCCTTTTCTTTTGGGTATATGAGACTGTTAACCCAAGAATGTTGTAATGAGCACATGTATGTCAGAATTAGAATACTACAATCCAATCAAGTAAAGGAGCACCAAACCAATATATTTTTAGCATAAAAAGCCCAAAGATGCACGAGTAGAGATTTGATACAAACCAATAAGTACCCTTGTCTTCGGTTATTGGGATATCATTGAAGCAACTCTCTTGAATGAACTTAAGGCTAGCTAAATTGAAATGTGATAAAGTAACGAATAAGCAGAAAAGTATTTTTGCTGTAAGTTTCATTTTTCCAATCAAAATTTCATATCAAACATCAGAATAGGCGATAAACCCAGAAGCGCCCACCAACTTTTTTTTTTTCTAATTTCTAATTTAGTGGACATATTTTGATTCCCCTGCTGAGCAGAGCATTTTTGCAAGGTAAAGACAAAGAAATTTGGGAACCAAAACACTCTAAGACATCTAAAACCCGTGCCAATTGGATCCGACTACATTTGCAAATGCTTCTAGTCATCAGTCCAAACCAGTCAGGACAAGAGAAATTGACAATCGCTCCGCTGAAATTCACATCTTTAATGAGTTATTAACTGAAGCACTAGCAAACCCACCTGGTTGTGATCTGGGCGCGGAGGAATATATGGTGAAGCAGGACTCGACCCCTGCCGCGCGAGGGCGTCGACTCCAGCAGTCGCCGGAGGAAGACCCGTTTCCGGCCGCGACTGCGCCGATGCCAGCGTTTGGAGGCGGCTGAGCTGGTGTTTCTTGGGGAATCCGGCGGTAGCGGGATGGTCGTCGAGGAGGTCCATCTGTTGGTCCCAGAAGTCGGAGGAGGGGAGAAGGGTAGAGATCGAGCTGGGCGTGCCGAGGGCGGAGTTGGCGCTGCAGTACCTGTCGTCCTCGGCGTCCGATCCGGCCGCCGAGGAGGCCGAGGAGGCAGCGCCGCCCGCGGATCGCGGGGGTGGCTCCATGGATCCCGGCCCGTAGCTGTGTCTGCTGCTAGGGATTGGCGATGTTTCCTGGTGGAAGAAGAGCACTAACTTCCCTGCACTTTTGTCTATTTCAATTTTAATCGAAACTGACAGCTCACGTATACTCCCACCATTTTCGAAATTTTCCAGATTTGTAGTATATAGTAGCTTCATGTCCTAAAAAAAAATACAATTCTCATTTTTTGAGGAGTTAGATGGTTGAACTTTGATCAAGACTATTAAAAATAATATAGTAACATTATAATGTAAAATAAGTATTTTCGGATTAATTCGGAATGTATTTCATAAAAAAATTATTTGGAGACATAAATGTTAACATTATTCATTACAAATTAAGTCAAACTTTGAACTTGTTTGACGCATGAATGCTATAATTGCATTCCATTTTTTAGTACAGAGGAAGTAGTTTTTGCAGTGTGCTTACTGAATGTATGATTTGTTGAAAACATCTTTTTTTATAACAATGAAAAATCTAATTTGGATTGTCTATTTACTTTTCCTTAATCCACACCGTTTCTATTTATTGATTAACCTAGGAATTATTCATAGAAGTTAGGTTCCGTTTGGAAGAGCTCCGCTCCCTAATTTTTCAGCTCCTCTCTTTGATTTTTCGATGAAGTGATTCTATTGGATCCATATCACGGGGCAAAATGGGAAGCTAATGGGAATTGATTCTCAAGTAATCCCTACCAGAATATAGGGTGAAGTAGGTTTTTAGCTCCCAGCTCGTAGTGTAAATGGAGAAGTGATTATCTGTTGATGCCCATCTGAATCAGTTGTCATTAATTTTGAGCATTTGGCTGGTTAGGAGTGATTCTCTTCTGAGAACTTAAAGTTTGAGCTCTCATGAATGACGTCTTATATTAGCTAAAGGATTAATCCTAACCTTTATGAGCTTTGAAGCTCAATCAATCTAGATGAAGTGGGAAGAGAATTTATTGTGACCATTGATTTAGAGATCCAATGGTGCAAATTTTGGACGTGTCGCAAAGGCAAGCATAAAATTATTTGCTAGTAGAGTTATATATTTATTAATTATTAATTATACTACTGTTCAGTCCCAAAGTGCAAGGCACTCAAGCAATTTTAGGACCAAATAAGAAGAGTTGGTTAAAGACTAACTTGCCATTCATCACTATATACTATATAATTAGGTAACTTGATTGTCAACTTGTTTAATTTTTTTTTTTACGAATCGGCAGGGGAGCCCCCTACCTTTTTTTGTATTTTCAATTAAATGAAAGAATGAACACTGTACAAGGAGTTACAAGGCAACTAGGCCCAAAGTAAAAAAAAGAGTACAAGTTATACATTAAAGCATCTCTCCAAGCACTAAGAAGAAGTAGTCTTTTGTCCCTTGGCCTTGATACAAACAAGGTCCAATTCTGCTCTGAATTTTTGCTTCCAACAGGCAACACTGATTTGCTCATTATCAAAAGACTTTCCTATTTCTTGTCAGCTAAATGATCCAACAACCTATTATGACTAATTCTCTGAAGATTCTATTTCCAAAGTTCTCTCTGGCATCTAGAATCATGTCCAGGGGAGGGAGTTGGATGTTCCAGTAGATGCCAATTTCAGTCCAGCACTGAATACTGAAGGGGAAAGAGAAGAAAAAGATGAAAGCTGGTTTCTTCTGTACCTGAGTTGCAAAGAGAGTAGTCATCAAGGTGCATGTTCTTTCTTCTCAGAATGTTTCTTGTTGGTAGCCTGCTTGTTTAATTTCCTAGTAACACATAGTTTAAAAACACATGCATGCGTATCTTTGGATTCGGCTACGAATTATAGAAGTCATTTGTGCAAGACGATGCTTAAAAGCATGTATGGATTGGGTTTAGAAGTCAAGCACATATAAATGAGGTTGGGCAATCCAAAATACTTTGTGATTTGAGACAAATTGAACTTTTTGGTACCTTGTATTTCAGAATAATACCGTGATAGGATGATGACTTGTTTAGTGTTGATGGTTTAGTTCACTGTATCATGAAGCCGGTGAAACCGTTTGAATGAAGTCCCCGAGCTGAAGGTGGGCAAACAGCTTCGTTTAGCACATAAGAATTTGCACGACAACCGTGGATCTTCAAGTTCTTTTCGCTTAAAAAAACTCTGTTCCAAACAATGGCTGAACAGTAATCTCAATGGCTAGAGCCGACGTTGATAAGTTGTTGAGAGATTTCAATTCGCATGACAAATCAAGCCTGGCACGGCTGGAAGAGCACTACGTTGATCGTTGAGCGTTGGCGTTGGCGGCGAGCGCTGCGCGGAGCGCCTCGGCGAACTCAACGAGACTGCCGGCGTCAGGCATCACGTCCCTGACGGCCTCGTGCCCGCAGAACCGCGCCGCCCACGCCGCGAGCCGCGGCGTTCTCATCTCGTCGAGGACCGTCTGCGCGGTGACCCGCTCCGCTGCCCGGAACCACCCGACGTAGGACCCGAGGACGATGTCCAAGAACCCGATGTCGTCGCCGGCGAAGAAACGGTGCCCCTTGCTGCACGCCGTGAAGGCGTCCTCGAGCTGGGCGAGTACCGCGGCCACCTGCTCCGCCGCCTCGGCCTTGTCGCCGTCGATCATGCCCCTCAGTGTCCGGAGCGCCGTCGGGAGCTGCCCAAGTTTGGTTTGTGGTCATGAGATTAGCCACGAGGTGGAGCACACGAGAGTACGGCTGCGGATCTGCGTGCAACGCATGGCTCACCTTGGCGTCGGCGTACTCGGCCCAGAAGCGGTGGACGGCGCGGTCGTAGGGGTTGGCGGGGAGGATGGCGGCGGCGCCGGCGAAGGCCTCGTCGACGTACTCCAAGATGACGAGCGACTCGCAGACCGGCCTCCCGCCGTGGAGGAGCACGGGGATCTGCTTGTGCACGGGGTTGGACGCGAGGAGCAGCTCGCTCTTCTTGCCCGGCTCCTCCTGCAGGAACTCGTACGCCACGCCCTTGAGCCTGAGCGCGACACATACCCGCATCACGAATGGGCTCGCCCACCCGCCGACCACACGCACCGCCGCCGCCGCGTCGTCTGATGCCATAGCAAGACAGGAGCTCCAACCAAGCGGTAGGTGGCAGGCGGGTGGGGTGGGTCAATGAACACGACCTCGGTGTAGCCGTGAGCCCGTGAGGCCTGCTATGGTTGCTTTCCCTTTGTAGGACCACGTGACCACGCTTCCCGCTTCCGCTGGCCCCGCTCGCTAGTCGCTATTATACGTGCTGACCTGGCAAGCTCTGATCCAGCCTGATCTTTTTTTCACTAATCCAGCCTGAAATTAGAGTATTCCAAGCGCTTCGGTTAACATATACAAAGATAACATATAAGGATGGTCTACTTCACCCTAAAACCATGAAACCATCTATTTTATCCCAAAACTTTCCAAAACCGATCAAATTGGAATACTCTAAAGCTTTCACTATGGGTTTTCGACTAAGTCGTCTTTGTCTCGTGGTAGGGCGCCGGTCCATGATCGGAAGCCGTGAGCTGCTTTTGCGACATGCTTGAGATGGGCAACAATGACCTTCTATTGCCTCCCTGTTTCGGTAACTTTGGTCTCACGTCTTAGCGGGGGTCGTCATTTTTCTTTGTTGTGTTTCAGATTGGTAGGCTTCGCGTCTTTCTGATGTTCACGTCACGTTTAGCTGTCTTGTATATAAATTTGATCTCTACTTATCAAAAGAAATGGATCTTTTGAAAAAAAACATTAAGAAGGCGTTCCCATCCATATTTCGTTGTTTATGTATGTACTCAATAATTGCTTAGGCGTTCCCATCCAGCTAAATCTACTCACCGGTTATTCTTCAGTCTCACTACAGTCCATGTGTTGGACAGCCAATTCTTCCAACAAATTGTGGCCGGCAAGGCTAGCCTAGCACGTCTTTTGTGTGATACTGTAGCATCTAATGAATCTACTAGTATTCCAATATATATCTTGACAGACTCTTTCAATTTTGTTTTCGTTCATTTTCTCATCTGCACTATAAAAGAATAATGTGCAGTTGATGTACAATCTCTTGGGTTTTTTTTGAAAATTAATTCACAAATCCAGGACCACACATATTGTAGTCGTTCAATCCACACGGCTGATCCAAAACTACACAAGTATTATGTTGGCATATATAGGAACCACACACGTACGTTTCGTACTTATAATTGCCTTGTTGTATATATATACGAATAGAAACATGATCCACCACATGTCGTTATGCTTATGCCCCTAATTGTTACATGAACAAATCAATATTCAATAGTAATCTGTTTTTCCTTTTCTTAAACGAATGGACAGGAGCCAATGTTCATCGATCAATTATTATAAAGAACAAGCATGCATACTCTAGCTATTACAGTGAATAAAGCACGTTTTATCGTACCTTTCGTAATTATAAACATATATATAAACAGGGTCCACCACATGTCGTTATGCTTATGCCCCTAATGACGGTTTTTATTTTGTTTTTATTTTCTGAACGTATTGGAGTACCATGCGACTGTGCCTGGTGTGACTTTTTTTGAAAAGAGTTATATTATAACTCGGCTTTTAAGAAAGCCCAAACGTGAGTGGTAATATTGCTGGGATTGCCAGCTTACAGCAAACAGTAAAGTATAGTTCAACAACAGGCAAAGAGATAAAAGATAAATTGTCTAACCTGCTCTAGATTTCAACGATGTCTGTAGATGTCAGCGGCTTCTGAATGAATGATGACATCCATTGCCTGATCATCTTCACGACTCGCTCCACCCGCTTCATGTCTGCCTCCTTAAGTAACACGGACCATTTCTGTATGAAAGATAAAGCAAGGTATATAACGTCACTGGGACTTTTCGGAAACAGCTTTTCGATAGCCATTTTATTTCTAGTATTCCACAAAGCCCATGCAAATCCTGAAAAAAATGAACATCATAATTCTAGCCGGGATAGGACCCCTCCCCTGGAGCCAACTGCTATAGAAATCCATCAAAGAATCTGGTACCCTCTCCAAGTTCCAGAACTCTTTAATCATTGACCACACTAGTCTAGCTAGATGACAGTGAAAAAGTAAATGTTCTACTGATTCTATACTGTCACAGATACAACATTTGTTAGAGCCTTTCCATCCTCTCTTGGCCAGAGATTCCCCAACCTGTAATCTGTTGTTAAACACTTGCCATAGGAAGAATTTGATTTTCAAAGGCATTTTATTTTTCCAGATGAAACCAGCAATTCTGCTGGGCATACCTCTATCTGTCAGAAAACGATACAAGGATTTAGTTGTGAATTTATTAGATTTTTCTAACTCCCAAAGGACTGTATCTCCTTGATCGGTCAAAGGATAACTATTAAGAAGCTCCTCAAGTTCAAGCCACCTGTCATACTCTTCAAGAGATAATGGTCTTTTAAAATCTACTACCCATTCATCTTCCTCCCAACACTCAGCTACTGTGCAGTTTGGCTCTCTAGTCAATTTGTATAGATCCTCATATACTATGAATAAAGGGGCTCCCATGAGCCAGCAATCTTGCCAAAATCTGCACATATTTCCATTTCCTACCTTGAATATAGCTCCCCACTTAAAAAGAGGTGTTTGACTTTTCAGTAAACCTTGCCAAAACTGTGAACTTCCCTCATTTTGTAGATTCAAAAAAATTCCCAGATTGCATATGTTTGGCTTTAACCAATTTAAACCAAAGCTTATCTAGTTCTTGGTGGATCTTCCAAATCCATTTGACCAAAAGGCACTCATTCATGTATCTAGTGTTTATAATCCCGAGACCCCCTTGGTCTTTAGGGCGACTAACCATTTCAAAATTAGCTATATGGTACTTAAACTTGTCCTCAGCCCCTTGCCAAAGAAAGTTGGATCTTATAGTATCCATAATTGCATGGACCACCCCTTGAAGATTGTAAAAACCCATGCAATAGAGAGGGATACTGGTCAAACAAGAGTTAGTTAGAATTTGCCTACCACCAGATGCAATAAATTTCCCTTTCCATGGTTCTAACCTTAAATCATTTTCAAAGTCATGGGAGTAAAGGTTTTAGCATTAAGATGACTATGACTGATAGGTATGCCAAGATATTTCATGGGCATTGTCCCCAAGACACAATTTAACATGTTTGCTTTTCCTGATTTTTTTCCTCTTGAGAAACCCCCACACATAAACTTCACTCTTATGAAAATTAATTTTCAAACCAGAGAGCCATTCAAATTTCAAAACAATATAGAATCAATTTCAAACCCCCACACATAAACTTCCTGACAAGTCATGCGACTGTGCTTGGTGTGACCTTGACAATGCGCACATCTTATTAAGTTTCGCAGGAATCAAAAAACAACTATAGGGCAGTACAGCAAATCCTAATTGTTACATGAACAATCAATAATCTGTTTTTTTTTTTCCCTTACACACGAATCAACAGGAGCCAATGTTCATCGATCAATTATTATAGAGAACAAGCATGCATACTCTAGCTATTACGGTGAATAAAGCATGTTTTATCCTTGCCAGCTAAACAAACAAACCATGATTTGTCAGGAAGCCAGCAGAGCAGCGTTCACTTATTGTGAGCTCAGTTGCCGGCGGCGGGTGCCGCGTGGCGTGCCTGCAGCACCTTGGCGAACTCGGCGATGTGGTCGGGGTCGGGATGACCTCCTTGGCTACGTCGAGCGCGGCGAAACGCTCCGCCCACGCGGCGAGGCGCGGGGTCCGGCCGGCGTCAGGAGCTTGACGCCGCCCACCTTGTCCCAGGCGCGCAGCCAGCCGATGAAGCCCCCAAACACGACGTCCAGGTACCCGGGCGCATCGCCGGCGAAGAACTCTTTCCCGCCGGGCGCTCGGCGAACGCACCCTCCAGCGTGTCCATAGCGGCCAACGCGTCCGCTGTCGCCGCCGCCCTCTCCTCCTCCGTTGCCCCCAGGATCGCCTTCACCATCATGCCGTGCAACTGCATGCACGCATGCGCGAACGGGCGCCGGCCGTGTACAAATGTCACATTACCACTGACAGTGAGTAATAGAAGACGATATGGTACCTGCTAGTTAACCTCTACCTTGCCGTCGACGTACGAGGCCCAGAAGCGAGCGACGGCGCGTTCATAGGGTCAGCGGGGAGGAGGGCTTGGCCGGCGCCGGGGAAGGCGTCGTCGAGGTACTCCACGATGATGAGTGACTCGGAGACGGGCCTGTCGCCGTGGAGGAGCACGGGCACCTTCTTGTGGACCGGGTTGGAGGCGAGGAGCAGGTCGCTCTTGTTGGTGAGTCCTCCTCGACGTTCTCGTACTCCAGGCCCTTGAGGTGCAACGCCACGCGCACGCGGTTCACGAAGGGGCTCGGCCACGCGCCCAGCAGCTTCAGCTTCCCGCCGGCTGTGGTGGCCATTCTAGCTCGCCGTGCGCTCCCGGCCGGCCGGTCAGTCGCGTGAACTGTGAATGGCTGATATGGCGCCTGGCCTTGCGCTTGGTTTAACTAGTAGCTGCCTGCTGTCCAGCTACTGTCGGATCGGGATCGGAGAAAAATCGCCCATGACACACGTGACCACGCATGGGACGGCAGCAAAACCACGCGCATCCTATCTTTGATTTCAAACGTATCTACGTCCTGTGTACCTATCCTTGGAGTGGATATCTTCGTGAGTGCTCGAGGACCACCCATATCCATACGATTTGGCCCCTCGGTCCTCGTGGCTAAACACGGTAGTTATATCAGTACTACATTATTTTCCGTATATATATGGCTAAGATTAGTTTTTTGGATTGTTAGAAATTTAGTCATTTTCCAACTCAATTTAATCTAGAGAAATAACAATATAAATGTGATGACATATAAGAAAAATAGCATCATAATTGTGACATCAAACATTGTCATGTGTATAGCCAAAACATAATCAAAATAATTAAACCATGACATAGCTAACCAAACAGCAAAAACACATATCATGGATATGATCAAAACATGATTAAAAGCATGTGAACAAGGCATATAAAACATACGAGAGAGAGCGCATATTATAAGAAATACAAGAACGAGAATAAGAGACGAGTTATGGATATACACACAGATGTTGGTACCACTAGCACTAGCACCTCCAGTCATGGTGTGCGAATTCGTGCGTTGCTCGGAAGTAGTAGACGATAGGCATTGCAGGAAGAAGTTCGCCTTTGCCGAGAAGCGACTCCAAGAAGAAGACACGCCACCAAGAAGAAGACAAAGCGAGCGGTCGGCGTAGTCACTCCCTAAAAACCTAATTGCCTCACACCCCGTGCAGGATTCTCGGCGGCAAGGGCTCCGGAGGCACCTGCTCTCCAACAATTCGTGCGTGCAAAATCACGGGGACGAGAAAAACACACTAGCAGCTGAAGATGTGGTTGTGGTTGTGACTCAGTAGAATCACCATAGAGGATGTGTCTTTTTATTTTTTTAGATAATGGAAATTACATTTCCGGCTCCGATCATCCGAGGATGCATCGGGCCAACATTATTACAATCGAAAGAGAGTGTTACGAGGTAAGACAAAAAGTCACCCGACAACACTAGTGCACCTTAAAAAAAGAAACAACGAAAACCCGACCACCATTAGAGACTCGGATCTCGAAACTTGGCAACAGCATAAGGCCCCATATGCGTGTGCGATGAACCGCCACCTTGATGCCGGGCGCTAGCCGACACCCAGGAATCTTCAAAAACGACGTCTCCAACGAAAATGTCATCCAAAGACGCCATCGCCGCCCACCCAAGCGGTGTTGGTTTTCACCGGAGAGATCCACTTGAAGAAAAAGACGGCGCCTCAGCGAGGAAAGTGGCGCCCTTGGGCGTCACCACCGTCGTAAATAGTGAGCGGCCATTTCCATGTCCCATGGGGCCATGCCGTTATGCCAAACGCCAACGGCGTGCACCATCGCGAAAACTCAGATCCGGAAAACAAATGCGGCGACCACGCCATCAACGGCAAGGTAAGAACCTCGCCCGTCCCCTTTCCCAAACTCCTCCACCATTGACGAGCGCTGTGGAAGCCACCCATGGCCAGCCCGCGAGGGGTTCGATCCCAACGCCCTAGGCGCCGAATCACGCATCCCCGTCACGGCCCGCCAATTCGCTTCTCCATCGCCGCCATCGAAATCGCCTCCACCATGGTCGACATATCGTCTCACGGGTCGCCCGGATCGGGCCCACGGGTTCTCCAACGCCTAGAGGTGCATTTGGGTCACCATAAGAGGATGTGTCTCTTTTTATAGCAGGCCAACATGCAAGAAGAGAAGCCAAAGCAACTCACATGAAGCACTCAATCACATAACTCCCAAAGGATGATTCATGCACATAACTCTCAACAAATGAAGGAGCACTTATGCATGTAACTTCCTAAATCCAATGATCATTCATGTATGTAACTCACAACAAATGAAGAAGCACTCATATATGTAAATCCCAAGAGAAGAAAACATGTAGCACCACTTAAATAAGATTAAATGGAGCTAATGGAAGAAGGGGAAATCACTTTCATCAAAGCCACAACCGGATGTACTTCACCATGCACATGCTTGCATGCATTCCTCACCATTAAGTTTAGTTTAAAACTCATATGGTATTAAAACTATTCACTTCCAAGTCATTACTTACCATAGAGTTTATTAATTTATTAAATTTAATATGAGACAAACTCATAATAAATCCAACAGGGTTATTAATAGCGCCTCAAAGATTTAGTTTGAACACGGAGCAAGTATAACCCCGACCACAAACAGAAAAAGATCTGTGCCACACCCTCACAGGCCTAAAAGGCCCATGAGATTGAAGTATATTTCAAAATCATATCATCTCTGATTGTCTGGTGTGGGCGTGTGGTAGTGAGATTAAAGATATATAATTCCAAGAATTAGGTTTTAATTCTTCATTCACATAATTTACACATGAGTACGTTTGATGTTTGTAATTATTATATGTATATATAAACCTATGGTCAAAGATGCAACAACGTGTATTTGTGCGGTTTATAAAAATGGCATCATCGGGACGGAGGGATTCCAGACCGACAGATTGTGAGCATCAACTTTTGTTGATGGCCTTAAGACAATAAGACTATGGAATTTGGAGAGACGCTTGTTGGCTAATCGAAGAACATGGGAGGCCCAAAATCTAATGTCTAGCTGACTGAGGTAACACATGTCATTGCTTGAGCAGCGGACAAGCGAAATTTTGTAGGGACGGGCAAAAATGTAACACCTGTAATTAAGAAGGTATTCAGTATTTTCACTCAGAAGAGGTCGGATATAAATATCACGGTACCCTTAGTGATAGTTGAAAAGACAAACAAAAGGATGTGGGACATAATGAGCTAGTCCCACAAAGGGAGAGACTTACCTTGCCCAAGCCCTAGGCTTACACCTTGACCGAGCCCGAGGTTGTTGGTCCAGGTTCATCCATTTAGCCTAGGGACGATCAGCGAGCGAACCCTTGGCCAAGGTAGGCAAAGCCTCGAGCGGGCTACTTGACTTGGCCCGCTCGACACACAAGGGGCAAAGGCGTGGCCCGGGGTTCACGCATCCTTTTCAACTACCACGCATGGGGGACACGCTGGATCTGACTAGTGTCATGTCCAACCACCCGGATGAGGCGACACGATAGTGGACTAGGCCGTTGCCCCCACGACGTGGTATGGGGGACATCGTGGAACACCAAACCCGCGTACGATCGGGCCTCCCCTCGAGACATCCCACTTCCGTAATGGGAACCAGGCCATATCCCGATTAGCCAGATCGTACAAGGAACAATGACCCAATACCATTGTACGCTACCACGACACAACTCCTCACGTCCATACTCACAAAGAAGGACAAGCGGTGATGCACCGATGCCACGATATGGAAGTACCGTCAGCATGGAGGAGTGGAAGGCGATAACTTGAACTATCCCTTCCCTTTCTTTTGTTTTCCCCCTTTTTCTTTAGTTTTCCTTCTTTGCCATGACCACAATTGTAACAATGCTCTCCCCTTCAACTATAGAAGGGGAGACATGCCTTTCACATGGATCATCCACACTCAAGCCATTGAGCACGCTTGAGCTTGGAGAGTGCACACACACTCATCTGAGACTTGGGATTGGGAACTCTTCCCTCTCTCACATGTTTATACACCCCTACAACAAACCAAAGCAAAAACACGTGAGCCTCACGCTCACCGCTGCACTAGGGACATTCTGCCTAAACCAGAATAAATCCATTGTGTCTCGGTCCTTTACCATTTGAGCTAGGCATTGATTATTAGTTGGTGTTAATTAGTTCAAAACACGGTTTTAAGAGTCTAAACAGTGAGAAGGAGAAAATAAAAAGGAAAACAGGAGGTCTATTTGTCCTCTCATTCTGAGATTTGCAAAGGGATCGGTTATTACTTGTGATTTTTTTTTGAATGAGTTGAGTTGGAGGACTATGCACGTGGCTATGTCAAAGAAACCGCGACGTGGGCGACGTGGGCGGGGCGGATCCCTCGAACTCGAACTCCTCCTCGGCCTCTTCAAAACTCCTCGCCCACCCGCGGGCCTCGTCTCGCACGCCTCAGTTTCCTTCTCAATTCGACTCGCGCAGATTCCGCCCCGAGGTTCCAAACCCTAGCTTCCTCTCCTCTCATCCTCCACGAACCCTAGATCCAAAATCGTCGTCCTCTTATCGCCGTGCCTGACGCTTCTCTCTGCAGTCGATTCCGCCGCGGACCGCCCGCTTCACTTCTCCGCTCTCTCTACCCGAGATCTCGAGGTGAGCGTTTTGATGCCCTGCTGCGACCGGCGGTTCGCATCGTCTGCGCACCTATGCGTGCGTGGGTTCATGATGTTGCTGACAACCGCAACCCGCAGGAAGGATGGGAGAGGCAAAGGACAACGAGGTGTACGAGGAGGACCTCGTCGACTATGAGGATGTGGACGTGGAGAATGTCGTCGACGGCGCCGCCACCAACGGCTCCGCAGATGTCGTCAAGAAGTACGTTCCACGGGAGAACTGTTGCTTGATAGATTTCGTGGTTTTGTAGTCTGATCTGACCGATTGGGGTTGTGTGTCGACAGGGGGTACGTGGGGATCCACAGCTCGGGGTTCAGAGACTTCCTGCTGAAGCCAGAGCTTCTCCGCGCCATTCAGGACTGCGGGTTTGAGCATCCTTCCGAAGGCAAGTTTTACTTCACTTTCGTCGTTCTTGCTAACTATGCCCTTTACTACCATTTTGGCCGTGATGCACGGTTTTAGGGATGTTAAATGTGGGCTTGGGCTTGAAATCTATCTATTTGACGTCCTTAACATGTTTGAAGCAGGGTCATTCCCAACATATCAAGAACCCTGTGTAAAGTAAATTTTAGGACATCAATCTATAGTCTCTCCAATTGAAAATACATTTAGTTTTATCAGTTCTTATGTCAAACGTGTTTTTAACTGACCATTAATCTCTATAAAAGAATACACAGGTGACATAAGATTAATGTTGTGAAATTCAGTATGTAAAGTACTTTCAACTCAGTAATTAATCACCTTTTGTTTGAAATGCCATATTTTCATAGAAACTATATGGAAATGTCAATGTTCTAAATGAGAGGATTGAAACAATGTTCTAAATTGACCATATACATCGGGTAAATGTTCTAAATGAGAGGATTGAAACAATGTTTTCAGATGAGTACATGCTAAACATCAGGCAGAGTCTGTTAATTGTATATGATACTCAAACAAGGGCTATACATCAGGTAGAGTCTGTTATAGTGTGATAATATAATAGTATAATACTTCGGCATGAAAACTGAAAATGACTATATGAGGCCCCAACACCACCCAAAAATATTGTTCCACTGTTGAAGGAAAAAAGGCTACCTTAACATTACAGTAACATATATAATCAGTTCTTTATTTTTGCACAAGTACACATATAAGTAGAGAGCACGGAATAAGCAAATTGGTTGGATTCTTCTTATTTAAACTAGTGAAACTATGCACTTACAGTTGAGTTATTGACCAAAATAAATACATGGTTAATCAAGAATTTAGGGCCTGTGCAGTTGCTCACCTTGCACCTGTTCAGGGATGGCCCTCTTTTTAAGTGCAATAGAGCTATCTGATTGTGAGTTTAGGCTTTGTGCGCATTTGTTTGAATCTATTGAATTGATAGGACTTTAACTGGACATGAAATGGGAATCTAATCTTATTAAGTTGGGTTGAGGTGCTCAGTGCTAGCATGCGTAAAGTTGGCTAAGACAAATCATAACAATTTTAATCAAATGTCAAGAAAATTAGTATTGTTGCCTGTTTGCCTTCCAGTATCATGTCTTCTCTTACTTTAGTTCAGTTTTTGCCTTTTTGCAACTGCCTTTTTTAAATTTATATCATCTCATTCTAACTGCTTAGCTTTACAAGCTGTAACTATATGTAGTTGAGCCATACTTGTGAATAAAAAGGGTTTCTTTTGGGTAATATTAGTACCTGAGTTTCCATTGATTTGGTCAAACCCAAGAATACCTTGATATGTTTCATGTCAATGGACAGCATTAAGTCAAGAACTGGTTGTTTTGTAGGTTTGTGAGTCCCCCTTCACATACTATTGCTGTGTTAGTGTACTTGGAAAACATGGGCTCATGTTTATTAGTGTGTCTCTGTTGCGTCAAAAATCTTACACAAAGCTTATGTTTGCATTTCTTTGTTAGGTTATATGTGAAAAATTATCAAATCATCAATCATGCTAGTGTAAAACAGGTAAATGTAAATTCAACCAAAACTGATTGTTCACGTAAAAACCTTGTTGCACTGTGCCTGACATTCTTTGAAATTGACTCACATAGAATAATAATCAAGTATCTATTCTTGCATAATAACCTGTCGATCTGCCCCTGTAATAGTATGGTAGTTAACTTCCTGTTTTCTGGTGCTCAGGTACAAATTCTTCTGACATTTTCTGCTGGAGGAGAATATGGTATAGCTTTCCATTAATGGGACAAGAAGGTTGATTTTTTTTTCTTACTGGGGTGCTGCTCCAACTTTGTTTGGTTCCACATCAGTGCAACATGAGTGCATCCCTCAAGCTATTCTTGGAATGGATGTCATCTGTCAAGCAAAATCTGGAATGGGTAAGACTGCGGTTTTTCGTCCTCTCAACTCTTCAGCAGATTGATCCTGTTGCTGGCCAAGTAGCTGCACTTGTGTTGTGCCACACAAGAGAGTTAGCTTACCAGGTACATATTGTTTTCTCAGTTCTCTACTTTTTAATTTGTTCGACTTATCCACACATGCTGACTGTCTTATTACTTAACATCGTGCAGATTTGCCATGAATTTGAGAGGTTTAGCAAATACCTGCCTGAATCAAGAGTAGCTGTTTTCTATGGTGGTGTTCACATAAAAACCACAAGGATCTGTTGAAGAATGAATGCCCCCATATTGTGGTTGGCACGCCTGGAAGGATACTGGCTCTAGCTAGAGATAAGGACCTTCCCTTGAAGAATGTGCGGCACTTCATTCTTGATGAATGTGACAAGATGCTTGAATCACTTGGTAGGGGGCTGTATCTAGCAAATTTCTTTATTTGCTATAGTTCATTTTAGCCTTATGGTATCTAGTCCAATTGTGTCATAGTATTCAGTTCTCTTAATATAACTTGTGTATATATTCTCCAGACATGCGCAGAGATGTCCAGGAGATCTTCAAAATGACTCCCCATGATAAGCAAGTGATGATGTTTTCAGCAACACTCAGCAAGGAGATTCGACCTGTTTGCAAGAGATTCATGCAAGACGTAATGTCCTATGGCCTAACTCATTTCAATTGTCCTTCCTCCGTTCTATGTCTCCCTTGCCTTGGGTGGTTATGCACGATATGATAGGTGGCAGTTCTAAGTTTGAAGGGATTGTGGTTTGCTTTGCTGACCACCTATCAATTCCTATAAGCTACAAACTTCGTGGATAGTGGAGTTCTTTGGTGACAATCTAGTCCTTCGTTTGTTATTTGGCACCTGTACAAATTCCATTTGTCAGTGATGAAATGGAGTCTTCAGTTGTCAGCATAAACCGTTTGGGGAGAATGCTGGAATCGGGTTTGGGAGGGTGATTATATGGTAGATCCAATGGCATTTTTGTTTCATCAGTTGTCTACCCACATTTTTATACGTAAAACTGGGATTCCATTGCATCAATGCAAACTGCTTCTGGTGCTCGAACCATGTCATGGTCAGTGCAGACATAGCTGCTTTGTTATGGATGGAATTCTGATATCAAGCACAAAGAATGTTGTTGGCATGGTCAAATCCCAGTACCCTCAGTGCATTACTGAAGCTCAAGGAGGCAGCTGACATGAGCAGAATAAAATTGATATATATGTACCTTTTGGAATGGCTGGAATTGTATTGGTTCCAGCACTCTAACATCTTTATCTATCATTGTTACCTTACAGCCTATGGAAATTTATGTTGATGATGAGGCTAAACTGACCCTTCATGGTCTAGTTCAGGTAACATGTACTGTTGTACTATTTATAAGAACTTTGAACCACATTTCTTCATTCTGCTCATCGTGTGCTAACCTTTCATTTCTGGTTCCAGCACTATATCAAATTGAGTGAGGCAGAGAAGAACCGAAAGTTGAACGATCTTTTAGATGCACTCGACTTCAACCAAGTTGTGATATTTGTTAAAAGTGTTAGTAGAGCTGCAGAACTCAACAAATTGCTCTGCGAGTGCAATTTCCCCTCAATCTGCATACATTCTGGAATGACACAGGAAGAGAGGTATGTGCTGTCTTCCTTTGCTGTGGCCCTTTATTTGTTATATTGCCATGTTTTGATGATGCTGAGCTTAACTTGTCACTTGTGTTATTTAAGGTCATTTAGCTACTAGCTGTGTTGAAAGGTTATCCTTATTCTTGTTTGCTGAACTTCCATATGATTCACGGGTGTTACACATCTGTCACTGTACTTTCATATGCTTTAGGGGTGTTACATACATGAAGCTGTTTGAAGATCTGTCACTGTTGTGGGGTTATCCTTATTCTTGTTTGCTGTTTGTGTTGCAAATTGCAGTGATGCCATCCTCATTATATGTCTAGGAGGTAATACAATGTTGATGGTGCCATTTTTGGTTTGTAGAATATGCAGGAGAGCTTCGTTTGTATTAAAAAGGAGATAAAAAGTAAAATACAACACACCCACCATGCTCACACAAGCACTCTTACAAACTCGTACTGGAAGCAAACACACCTTTTACATCAGACCATGACCCAACCCAACAAAAACCATCATCCTATAGCTATTGGCAACCTCTACAAGGGCAACACCAGAGCTCCTGCAAGGCCCTATGGGCGTTCCTCTTTTTTTTTTTTTTTTTGAGTAAAATTGATGTGCCTCTTTGAGGATTTGCGTAACAACAAGCTGGATGTTAGGGTTGTCACCATTGAAAATGCAATCTATTAATTAACTCTTTGAGGATTTGCCTAACAACAAGCTGTGAGGACTATCAATGAATTGAGGCCACACTTAATTTCACCAGAAACCAAACTATTAATTAACTCTCATCCTCCAATCACATAACATGTAATCCAGAGGAAGGGGAATGATCCAGCAATCCATAGCGACAAAAAAGGAGCGGCCAAACCTGTCTAGAGAAGACACAATTGGATAGTATGTGCTGTATGTTTTCAGCATCTTGGCTACATAAAGGACGCTGGCCTGGATGTGGCAAAACCTTTGCAAGCCAACCGTCTGCTGTCCAACATCTGTTATTTGCAACTAGCAAGAGATGTTCAAAAGAAATTGACCCGATAAACAATGTTTTGTAGGCCGACTTTGTTGAATAGAGACCTGAAGAACATGAGAAACGCCAACAGTGCTAATCAGGTGTATTAGGCTGGAGATGGACTTCCATTATTAACTCCCCGACCTCCAAATACTCAGCAAGAGCCGTAACTGATAAATCCCCCTGAATATCTAGGAACCTTCTACTCTGTACCTTTAGAAACGAAGGAATACAGCTGAGGAGCAAGGAAAGCAATAGATTTTCCATGCAGCCAATAATCTGTCCAGAAAGAAGGGTGGACTTTCTGTCTCCAACATTGTTGACCAAGACCACAGAGAAAAGATCTCTTTCTCCTTTCCAACATTGTTTCCATATTCCATACTGATGGTTTTGGTGTACATTGGCAGACATGGCACCATAGTTATTATATCATCATGGGTCGATGTTTTGAATTATGTGTAGCCTGCAGACTAAAGCTAGTGTGAGCAGCACAACATGCCATAAATCTGTGCACAATGCCAAGAACACCTGCATGCTTGGTTTTTGGTTCTTCACAACCACAAGGCATAATGATTTTTTTTTTTCTATCCGTGGATTTCATTGTTCTTACTAGTGAATTCAGCTTGCAGAAATGAAATACATAAACAATTCATAAAAAAGATCATAAAAGTTAACTTCAAAGATATTACTCCTAAATATCAGTTAACAAAATAGGTAAGAATTCAATCTGAATGTTTTATCCAGTGCTAGTATTTTTGTGAAGCCTGATATTAAAGATGAATGTTGAGTTGAATGTCTCAGTGTTTGCTTAACTTTTTGTGTCCATACATGATCTTCTATTGAATTTATTGGAAGATTTCAACATGTTGGGCCTGTTTGGTTGGCAGCTTCAAAAGGCTGTCTTGACCATGCAGGCTTCCCAGGCAGCATCTATCCAAAATGGTCCGTTGTATTCTCGTATTTTCACTATTATTACTCCAACAATCCAGTATTTTTTCTGGTCGTATAGAAGATGTAGTTTGAGTCTCCTGGTTGGATTGTGTGTTATTTTTGTGTAGTGGATGTTTTTTGTAAGTGAGGAGCATCCAAATATTATCTCCGACGTGAGGTATTTAGTCTGCCTTTTTTTTTTTTTGACGAGATAGTCTGCCTTGTATGGACATTCTTTTCCCCTTTCTTTGTAATATAAATATGTGCTGCTCTCCTGCATGTTTGAGGAAAAAACAACCCAACTCCAGTACCCCTTTTAATAATCTCCACCCTTTGTAATATACTCCCTCCGTCCCTTTTTAGATGTCGCTATGGGGTGCGTGCCGGTCAAATTTTCTCAACTTTGACTAGGTTTGTAGAAAATACGTGCAACATTTATATTTTTAAATAAATTTATTAAAAAACTAGACTTAAAGATCTTTCCGATGATACTAATTACTTAGCATAAATATTTATATATTTTAATATATAATTGCCGGCAGTTTGAAAATGTTGACTTCTCGAAGAGCGAGAATGACATCTATTTAGGGACGGAGGGAGTAAATATGTGCTGCTCTCCTGCATGTTTGAGGAAAAAACAACCCAACTCCAGTACCCCTTTTAATAATCTCCAAAGGCACTAACGATTACAAGTTACAACTTGTGATATTCCTGATGTTAACCATTGGCTATGGTTGATCTGAGTGGATTTTATGATGTATTTATGTAGTGAATAGCTATGTGCATCTGCATGTGAACTGTACATTTTCATTCTGTGGTCGTTTTCCTTTCGATCAATCAATCTGACAGTGTGGCTTTGATAGGTTGACCCGGTACAAGAACTTCAAGGAAGGACACAAGAGGATTCTTGTGGCTACTGATTTGGTTGGTAGGGGAATCGATATTGAGCGTGTCAACATTGTCGTGAACTACGACATGCCTGATTCTGCTGATACATACTTGCATAGGGTAATTGTTGGACCCCTTAAAATGGTGGTTTGTTAGTCATTCTATTGGCTCTTCTTGACGCATGGTCCTCTGCAGGTTGGTCGGGCTGGACGCTTTGGTACTAAGGGACTTGCAATAACATTTGTTTCTTCTGCATCTGATTCTGATGTTCTCAATCAAGTTTGTATTGTTGACATCGATTCTTTTTACTTGTATTATTATATACGATGTCATACTAAATCCTGACCAGAAATTCATGTATCTTATACTTACAGGTGCAGGAGAGGTTTGAGGTTGACATAAAGGCGCTGCCTGCGCAGGTTGACACCTCGACATACAGTAAGTGTTGTATCTTCGAGTCGTTAACTGACATTCATGACACTGAAATGTGTTGAGAACTGACGTGTTGTATTGTGGCCTTCAATCTACAGTGCCATCTTGATGATCGAGGTGAATTAATCAACGTTTAGTTGGAACTGGAAAGGAGTTTTGCTTCAAATATACGTCACCTTGGAGGGCCATTATCATATTATTTAAAAGTTGTTCCATCTGTACTTAATCAGCAGTTTAGGTGATGATGCTACCAAGGATTTTATTTGCATCTCTGTTATGTTTATAAATATACTTGGCAACAGTTATTCTGTTTGAGACTGCCCTCTGGGTGGATGTTTTATTTGCTTTAGCTTTCGTTACTTCCAGTCTATAGGAATATGAATCTTTGTAGCGTCACTGGACGTGTCATGGGGTCCTGTTAAGGCAAAGTGATACGCTTGTATTTGCATCTGCATGGCGGTGGGCCGGTGGCTGGCAGGAGAAGGATGTGAAACCATCTCTGTCGGGCCATACCCATAGCGATTGCCCGTATTCAGGCATCTGCGCTGAGTAGATACGTTGTTTGCTTGTCTGTATAAGAATATGTCGCAGAAGATAAAAAAAAAATGTAAAATGCATAAGACAAAAGTAGCTATTATATTTATATTATTAATTAACGATAACAAAGTATGTTTAGCGCTTTTAATTTTGTTTCTTATTAAGCCTTGATTAGCTCTCAAATTGTCAGATAGAGTAAACCTTGAATCCAGCGAGCCAAGCTCATAGGAAACAGCTATATATGCCTGCCATTATCTGCTTCACCAACGTAAGCACATGATAGGGGTTTTCTCACTATTATACATCAGTTCCATGGTTTGAGGCCTATACCATCAGTTGCATAGTTTTGAGGCCTATAGCTACGCACATCAGTTCCACAGTTTGAGACCTCTATACTGTCACTGAGACAGGCCAGTATTTCTAGACGTCACCATTTGTCTCTTCCAGAAACGTCGCTTTCATTCTTCCTGCTCTTTGTGACTCAATCCCAGGCATGGTTCCCCGTCCCCTAGCATGTTGTCCACAGGCTCACAAGTCGCAACGCGTGCTCCAGTAAGGTCCTAGTTTTTTTGTCGGGCCAGTAATCACGACCAAGTCTACCATCAAGCGCAGCGCTGCGTGAGGTGGATGCTGCAGGGTGCGTATGTGGTGGTTGAGTCAGCACGTCAAGTAGACGCGTTGGGGCCTTGTACGAGCTGCGCGTGTCCCCGAATCGGATGGTGTGGGTCCCAAATCCCTAACAGCAACAACGGCTACAAAACAACGTTAAAGAGCATCGAGGATTCCAACGCTCCGACCGATGGCGATGCAGGCAGGTCAAGGGTGCCGGGGACCTCAATTCCAATTCGCCAAACAACCGCTGGGATAAATTCAGCCATCAATTCGTATTTTTAATTTGATAAATACATTTTTGTAAAAAAAAAAAGAAATATAAGTTACACTCATAACTTTTTATGTATAATTTTTTGTAGAAAAATTATCAAAAATTAAAGATTTATAAACATAAATTTTAACTGTACATGTGATGTTCCATGATATATTTATTAATGTTCACGTAACATAAATATGATGTTTGTGATGTATATTACCATGCTCACGTAATATATATGTAATGTTTTAAACATAACTTGTGATGTTTACATAACATACATGTGATGCTTTATATTCCGTGACGTTCTATGACATAACCTAAAAGGAATATCTCGGTAGCTAGGGAATGTGCTTCTTCTTGTGCCTAGCTTTTGGCAATCAATTCCAGATATTGGAACAGGAAGAGGTGACAGCCTCCATAGTGGTGTCGTGAAAAGAGCATCTCAGATAGAAAAGGCTTAAATTTTTAATGTTCATTTGAGTCTTCAAAATAAAAGTTCTTTAAATATTTTAAAAATAAAAGTTTAAAAGTTATGTGTGATTTTGTAACTTCCTAAATAAAAAAGTTGTGAAAATGATATTTAAAACCAAAGTCGCGGGAGGTTGGGAATTGACCACTGGTTTTGAAACAGCTGTCGTTGGCTATTCCGTGGCCTCGGCCGGGGACACATCCCTCCCACTATTTTTTTTTTCCATCTCTCTATACACTTTGCTCATCCTATCTCCTCGCCGCGCGCTCTCTACCGCTTCTTCTTCCTTCCTCTCCCGCGGAGAGTAGCACCGTCCGCTGCGGCGGAGGCCCAAGCCAACCGGCGGAGAGCACCCGTACATGGGGCGGCGGATGCTCTGAGCCACCGTCTCTCTCTGCCGCCTCATCATACCCTCTCGTTCTATCCATCTTCTAGCTTCTTTATTCACCTGCTCCAGAATCGGGCTGGGCTTTGCGGATGCCGGGGTGCGTAGTAGCGGGGAGAGGTGGTGTGGGGGTGTCGTCGGCCGCACGCCCCACTCCGCCACAAGGGAAGAGCCGCCCCTGCCTCTCGATGCCTATTGTCGCTCGCGGCTACGGTAAGAGCTTGGGCAATTGGCACCCCAATTCCATACTACTGTACCTGTACCTGTATGTAGTAGCTTATCATGTACACACTCTTCATTGCATATTTTAAATGCAATCATAATAGAGTGTTATTAAAAGTAAACTATACAAACTTGATAGGACGTTGTAATATACAGGATTACCACTTGATTAGAGTTGCAGTATACATATTGCTCTAATGGACAAATCATTCTTAAAATTAACCCATGCACTGTCCATGTTAATTCAAGCAGGACATGAACTTTTTATCTGTTGAATGGGATGTAGTAGTAGTACTTCTGTCCTTCAAATAAATCAACTTCTACTGTTATCCTATATCAAACTTTTTTGCCGATAAGTGTCACCGAATTTATAAAAATGGATACCAATATCTATGACACAAAATTAGTATAATTAGATACACCATAAAATATATTTCCATAGATGTTGATATTCTTTTCTATAAAATTGGTCAAACTTACAAAAGGGGACTTAGGACAACTCTAGAAGTTGATTCATTTAGGTACAGTGGGAGTATACTATTTGGATAATTGATTGGCATGGGACATACTAAATACAACCAGGAAGTTAACATTCTAGATTGAAATCATCTTCTTGAAACTGGAATTTTACGAGCACCATAAAAGAATTCAATTCAAGGAAAAAAGGTACCTAGTCCAAGTTCCAGTCCACAAATCAAGAGTACATTAGTTTCAAGTCCCTTAAGATTCTGTAAGAATATGGGGTGATCTTTTGATGGTTGTGTCGTATGGTTAAGAATTTTTCCATCAATTGCATGCCAGGCACGATTGAGCAGCCTGCTTATGTTCTATAAGGATTAGTCTTTGTTGCTCCTGAACACACTTTTCACGTTGAAATGCTGCAGCAGAACATTACTTCTTACACTCAAGGCATCTTCATCTTAAATGTAATGCTTTTGGTATTCTGCAGGGATGCAACATGAGCTCAAATATTGCACATCACCACAAAGCAAGTCTGTGTTATTAGGAGCAAGATTTGGTCGACATGTTACTAGGAGCACTGCTTATCTGCTCCAAAATTCCAGGAGCACTACAATGGCAAGATTACAAAAACCTGGGCAGTTTCTGCAACCTGTCTTGGACTCTTCAAGAAATTATTTGACTAGGACATTCTACAATGCAAGCATGAAGAGAAGGGTTCTGTCGAGGGTTGAGTGCTTTGTGTCTTCGGATCCAATAAACAATGGTTGGTTGAAACCTAGGAGGTCAGAGAACTTCAGTAGTTTGAGAGTGCATGTGTCCAGACAGAATACAAACTACCAGTCAGAAAACGTGCGGACTGTAAAGCTCAGCAGTATGAAATTACAGGATCACCTTTGAGCCCTTCAAATGTTCCTGCTGATGTTCCCTGGTGGCGGCAGGAGTTCCCAAGGCGCTGGACAGTCGTTCTCCTCTGCTTCTTTTGCGTTCCTTCTTTGCAATATGGACCGTGTGAGTTAGACAGTAATTCTTTTCTGATAAGAACAGTTGGGTTTAAGTCCATTATGCACCTCTCCTTTTCTCTTCCTGAAAACATTTGCTGATTTCTGTCAGGTCAATATGAGCATTGCAATCCTTCCAATGTCGTCAGAGTTCAGCTGGAATCCAGCAACCGTTGGTCTAATCCAATCATCTTTCTTTTGGGGTTACCTTCTCACACAGGTGCTTTGCTATTGCTTTCTGTAGTTTGTTCTGATTTATTTTTAAGTGCATTTCGGTATGTTGTTTCTGACATAACAAATGAAAATTGCCGGTGCAGATTCTTGGAGGTATTTGGGCTGACAGGTTTGGTGGTAAGGTAGTACTAGGATTTGGGGTTGTATGGTGGTCACTTGCAACAGTTCTTACACCCCTTGCTGCCAAGATTGGACTTCCATGCTTACTCACCATGCGTGCCTTCATGGGGATAGGCGAGGTTGATTTCTTATACTTGTCTCTACATTGCGTCCTGTAGACCTTGTGCTTTTTATCCCATGTTACACTGATAGATCAGCATCCATGAAAAGATCTGATGATGAAAAATCCATATTATATGATAGCTGTTGAAATTATACAGCAAATTAAATCAAGTGATATACCATTGCAGTATCTTATCTGGCTTGATAGCATTTTTGGTAAAACTCGAGTGCTTACTGGACATGCGACTTAGTTTGTTGATTTCTTGATGCAGGTGTTGTTAAGGAAAAAGTTTCCTATTTGCAACAGTACAATGCTGTATCTTTTTGTTTTGGTCCCCTTTATATTATTTAGTATCTCATATATATCTATGGTTTTACAGGGTGTAGCCATGCCTGCTATGAACAACATCCTTTCCAAATGGATCCCAGTCTCAGAGAGAAGCAGATCTCTTGCCTTGGTATACAGCGGAATGTACCTTGGGTCAGTCACCGCCTGGCTTTCTCACCTCTGTTGATCAGCAGATTTGGCTGGCCTTCTGTCTTTTATGGGTTTGGATCCCTTGGAACCATTTGGTTTGCACTGTGGCAAAGCAAAGTAAGACCAAATCTTGTACCGATTTCTTACTTTGTGTCTCATATTCTTTATTCTATATGGTTTACTCAGTGAAGATATGTTAATTATAAAAGGTTGCTTTAGATACCATTTTTTATTATCTGTTGCAGTATCTGCAATGCCCCCTTTTTTAGTACTCGTTTTTCTTAGTTGAGGGATACCATCTACTCTTATTTAGGCACACAGCTCTCCACAAGATGATCCAGAAATAAGTAAAGCTGAAAAGAGGCATATACTGGGTGGCAGTCCCTTAAAGGAGCCTGTCACTTCCATACCATGGAGGCTGATTCTATCGAAGGCTCCAGTGTGGGCTCTCATAATATCACATTTTTGCCATAACTGGGGAACATTCATTCTTCTAACATGGATGCCCACATACTACAATCAGGTTGCTACAATGTTATGCTGTGAAACATTTGTCTTTCCTCATTGTTTAAATTATATAATGATAGCTTATCATGCCATTGGTTGTGCTCCCCAAATCCTTTTATCCAGGTTCTGAAGTTCAATCTAACAGAGTCCGGGCTTCTCTGTGTCTTGCCATGGCTGACAATGGCTATTTTTGCTAATGTTGGTGGATGGATTGCTGATACTCTTGTTCAGAGAGGGGTCTCTGTAACAAATGTTCGTAAGGTAAGTTGTCCTTCAGTAATTTTATTCCACGTGTGAATTTATAAGAACAATCATGCTTAGAGGTACCGATATTGAGATACTTCATAACCTCACTGATGCAGATCATGCAATCGATTGGTTTTCTTGGACCAGCCTTGTTCTTGACACTGCTGAGCAAAGTTCGTACTCCAGCCATGGCCGTGTTATGTATGGCATGCAGTCAGGTTTGTTACATTTCAGAACAACTAATCATATGGATTATAAGTAGCTTCCGACACAGCAACAATTGATAACTGGTCTGTTAAAAATGTTTGCTGGTTTTACTGTCCATTTTCTCAGGGTAGCGATGCTTTTTCACAGTCTGGCCTGTACTCAAATCACCAAGACATAGGACCACGTTATGCGGTAAATATACTGAGTAGATTGTTTCTGATTTAATGTTCTCTAGTTCACATAAGATGTCTTTATGCTAGTACTGATCTTTGGGCTCATCATCATAAACAATTGCATCTAATTCATGTGTCCAAAAAAAATTTGCAGGGGGTACTTCTCGGACTGTCAAACACTGCTGGCGTGCTTGCAGGAGTTTTTGGTACTGCTGCCACTGGCTACATTCTTCAGAAAGGTAAGAAAGTGATGCATTAAAAGTTGTATCTTTCTGTTATTCCAAACAAGACAGCTATGAATTAAGGAGTGATGGTCAGGTTGAAAAGGATACCTCGTTGTAGCATAGAACTATAAAGCATCTTGTATGTTCATTCTAACTTTCTAACTATGTCTATTCTTATATTTTAACTCCAGGTTCTTGGGATAGTGTGTTTAAGGTGTCTGTTGTGCTGTACATAGTAGGAACAGTGGTGTGGAATGTCTTTGCAACTGAGAGAAAGTTCTCGAATAAGCTGTGGACATTCCTACATGCCACTATACGGAAAAATGTCTGATTTTGCTGATGTCGTTTTGGCCTACAACATAAGTTTTGGAAGAGATACAGCTGGAAGAAAACTCCATTGTATGCAAGAGATATACCTGCATCTAATGTTTGGGCTATCGGAAGAACCAAATCAAATTAGAGTACTGTGTGAGGTCAAGAAGGTACACTTGGGACTGGAGAAAAATTCTTGTACAGAAAGCAACTGCACCAAGGCCACATCAGATTTTGCGGTTGTTTCTTGAGAAGTCCAGGCTTCTGCCAAGATCACCAATCCACATCTTTTTGTTTTAAAATAATTGGCAGTTAAGCCGTGTCTCACGTTGCCTTCGATTAAGGCGCCTACTGCTACTGTCAAACTAATGTAGTATTATGTGAGCCTTTTCTTGTCGAAAACCTAAATGTATGTGCTTCAGCTATCTTGAACGCATCTGTTCTTTTGCACCATTGCTACTATTGTTTCGTGTAAGCTGCATAATGATATTACATGGTGATGGCATCTTTTTTTTTCTTTAACATCATAATAGTGCCTTGAAGAACAGTAGATTTAATCGACAGATAAATCCATGGGCCAAAACGGTGAAAAAAGCAACTCAATAATTTGGTTGGTTCAGTGAATCCATAATAATGTACCCCTCAAACTATGTAAAAATTGGATAGGTTGTACAGTAGAACTATGAAACCATAGTACAGGAGAAAAATTCTGATGAAGCAATAAAAAAAGCAGTGGTAAAACGAACTGTTGGGGTGGGTCTAATGGTGAGGACGAGAATCTATGGATAGCTTGTACAGTAGCATTCTACTGCATGCCATGGTCACCACTCACCAGGTGCCATCTTTGCACTGCTACTCGATAGCTGTCTCTGAACTCCAGTCCAGCGTGGGCAGGACAGCCATGGCTTCCCCATCAATGGCGATAGAGCCCTCATCGTTTCCAGTGAAGCATTTGGTTTCAAACTTTACGCTGAATCAAGTGGAGTATGGCCGGGTTATGTTACGTACGATGAAGTATTTTGTGTGGTAAAGAGAAGACAGGTATCGAGTAGGAGGGGGACATACAGGTATCGGCTTGTGCTGCCATTCCCCGCCATCATCCGGATGTGGAGCGCGCGGACTTGAGCAACCACCTCGTCTCCGACGTACACCGGCGCCACAAACCGCAGGGTCTGGCTCGCGTACACCACGCCAGGCTGCACCAACCAAGAACCGACAGTGAGGTCAAGCCAAGCCTTGGTGTTCGACGAAATGCAGCCAAGCCAAGACAAGAGGTGTGGGAGCGTACGAAGTGGGCGGCGATGACGGAAGGGAAGAGGGAGGCCACGAGCATGCCGTGCACCACGCGGCCGCGCTGGAACCCGCCCACCTCCCGGGCGACGCCGTCGTCGAGGTGCACCGGGTTGCGGTCGCCGCTCACCGCCGCGTACGCCGCCACGTCCGCCTCCGTGAAGTGACGCCGCTCGCGCAAGGCGTCGCCTACCCTCAGCACCCGGTTCGGCGAGGACGCGGCCGTCGTTGAGGCGCTGGCGGCGCGAACGAGAGGGAGGAGTGCGTGGACCAGGCGCATCGTGGGCGTGGTGGCCCGGCAACGGCAAGGACTAGTTTGAGGGAAGAGCATGCTTAAGAACTATGGGAAGGTTCTGTAAAAATATGCAGTAGGAGCTATAGAAGGTTCTATATAAATAGACATGCGCATGGCCCTGAGCATCGAAATAATATATACTCCCTCCAGTCTATTCTAAAATTTAAGGGTTCCAAGTTTTCCTAACCTAAATCTATATTATAAAGGAGCTGATGTAGAAAAACTGGACCACAATGACAAATATTAATATGACAATCCATATAGTAAGTTCTCCCTCTGGTCGTTTTATTTTGAGCATCAAAGTTGATAGCAGGAGAGATGCAATATTAACGCAAATTCAGAATTATAAATGCAATTTGATTTTGATTGCATTCGTGGTGGGAATGAGATTTATTTACCTCAAAACCTAAAGGATTGCTATCACCCCACCATAATATATATCAACTACCGTAATATCTACTAGGAATGAACCTAGCACAATTGCAGTTGCTATATAAAGGTTGAATTGCCCAATGCAATCAAGAATAATGCACTCGATAAAAACAATAAGGTTGACAAATGCATTCATCACTTCCTGAACAGACTCCATTTGTTTTAAAAAAAAAAATTGTGAACAAAAAAGTGGTATAAAAAAAGCTTAAAAAGAATAGGAGCAGTGGTGGAGCCAGGGGTCCATATGCCCCCCCACCCCCGGGTCCATGCCACCCCAGCTAAAAAACACATTCACATTTGTTGACTTTCACAATTGAAGACAATTGAAGAACTGTGAATATCTCAACAAGTGAGACAAATAATATTAGAAGAGCCTTTGTTAGTGGACAATTTAGTGGAATATTGATCAATGACACTCCTGAGACAACAATTGAGAAACAACTAGCAACAACAATCATTGTCGAGCTGAGTTGATGAGAGAGCAATGGGGAGACAGCCCGAAAATATGCAACACCTTGATTAGTTTGTTTGTCGATACATCTTTTTTTATGGCTTGTGAAGCACTATCAACAATTTCAACGTTTGTTAGTTGCTACATGGTGATATCACAAAGTGAAAAAAAAAGTCTTAACTATTACAAAAGATATTCTTGTCCCAATAGTATATTTGCAATGGAGGAGCAAAATTGATGGATAATTTATGTTTAGGAAAATATGTGCAGTCCTAACTACCCACCATTGAGAAAGTAATTTTTTAGTTATCATCATCAATAAGGAAATTTTTAATTGCTTGGCTATATTTTATTCAAATAAAGATCATTTTTTGTTAGTTTAGTATATGTGCAGGTGTTGTGTGCAATGTACCCTTAGCCCAAAAGCAACTGAACATTTGGGACATTCTCATGGAACTTTTAAAAAGTTTTTGGATGTACCGAAGATAAGCCAAGTTTGAAACATCCTAGAATAAGAAGAGTCATTATTGAAATGGCAATATCTCTTATGAGTTTTCCTCCCTACGTACCATCTTTGCACAAAAAGGATGATGGAAGCTTTAAAAGTTTGTGAACAAAAAAGTGATAGTAATGATAAAAAAAACTTAAAAAGAATAGTAGTGGCGGAGAAGGGGGCCATGCCCCCTCCAGTCATGCAGGGGAGATATGGGGACGACCGTGATAGTGGAGCAGCAACGTCGCCGGAAAGTGGTTCAGCATGTTGCATGCGCACGGAAATGGCGTGCGGTTATGGGGCCGAGCGGGGAGCGGTTTGATTGCCCTTCACAATCCCGGTTAGTTTCATCAGCATGTTGCCACTTCACATCCAAATGCCTATCCTGGCGATTGTTTTTCGGTGCAAAATTTTTGATCATTAGCCTTTTTATGCCAATGAACAAAACTTCTCCTTCAATATCAATGTTCAAGTTTAGGTATAATATATTTAGAATCTCATCCTATTTGTTTACTATTTTAATTGATTTATTTATTTAATTTATTGACTATTGATTTATTGACATTGATCTTCGAGCAGGAGTATCCCTGTGTTAAGCATATTCGTTTATAATGATTTGAGTCTGATCTAATCTTTCTTGAGACAAGACTGAATGCCCTACGCACGCCCATTTTGTAGAAAACGTAGGGTATGTTCCTCTTCTCGATTTGTTTAACCATTGTCCAATAATTTATTTATTTTATTTTCTCTTGTTTAAAGAGTTTCACTATGAATTATAAAATATGAATTCTTGTTAGTTGTATTTGATGAGCAGATATGTAGGAGCTTTGCATTCTCACTGCACGTGAATAATGAATTCATGATCAAGTCATAGCTTTCCAATTTTGTTTTCCTTTCATTAGCGACATCCCTTGTGCAAAGAGTTTAAATATGAATTAAGAAATAATATGAATTCTTGTTAGCTGTGTTTGAAGAGCATATATGCAGGAGCTTTCCATTCTCAATGTGCGTGAATCATGAATTCATGAACAAGTCATAGCTTTCCATTTTTGTTTCCCTTTGTGTTCAAAAGGATCCTGCATTATCATGAAATGGTTAAAGCTAATAGGTTCGCAAGTATATTTTGCAGATTTCTTTGAATATCCTAACTGTTTTGGAATGCGGGCTAACAATTTGTTTGCTATGGTTCGGTGGGTATAGTATTTTCTTAAAATCTTCATGGCTTTGAAAGTCTTACGCGCAGGATTCCAGATAATACATTCTGAAATATACCAGTTAACAAAATTCAGTGGATGTAGTGGTGGCTTGGAGATGACTCCGAGGAGGCTGAGTTCAGTTTGATGCTCTTGAGCTGTTCCCACAGGCTCATCTTTAGGAGATAATATTGGTAACTGTCTAATAGTAAAGATGACAATGTCATTTGCCATTGATGCTTCCCTACCAGTAAACGAGGATGAAAGGACATTTTGGATGAAAGTGTTTGTGGACTATTGTCCTTAGGTTCTATTGTTTGTTGTTATCTCTTGAGATATGGTAGTGTTAGTTTTCTGCTTCTTCTACACCCTTGCAGTTTTTAAATTGCACTGCTATGCTTGTACCTCTTCCTAGGTAACTTAGAACCTCTTGCTCGACACATTCAGCTAATGGAAGTTGAGCAGCAGGCTATTGAAGTTCAAGAATACCTTGTTGGCTGTGGCTGAAATCGTGTGAGAGATCTTTCCCTTGCACCTTCATTTTGCTTCAGGCCAAGGAAGCCAAGCTCCTTCTTAACACAAGCACTACATCAACAAGCATACTATAATATATGAATACAATATATTTTGAGCTGCTCAGCTTGGCAAGACAAATTGAAAATAGAATTTGGGCACTAGAGCTAACTAAGCAATAAATCTTATGATGCAGCCAAAATCATTGAAGTAACTGTTTATACTCTCATTTTGCTGAATGAATTGGTTTCTTACCTAATTGTATTCTACCCTTTCATTTGGTATTCAGGTAATCATGGTCATCTATCTCTGCTCTAAACGACCGGCGCGCTCAACAGGATCATACCTTCAGACACACAACTTCAACCCGTGACTCATTGTCAAGGTACCCAACCTTAGAAAATGAAACTCTTGTAGTCTCCCACCCTTTTCTCAGTTAATCTGCAAGTTGCAGACATGCAGTTGGCAGTATGTAGTAGAAAAGCGGGACAAAAAAAGCAACCAATAATTATTAAATTGGTTGTGAAGTTTGAGAATCGACAATCTTTCTAGGGCACCCAAAAATTTCTCCAAAGGCTTGCAATCACATAATTAGCAATGTATTCAGTTCTATGTCCTCAGACTAATTAATTATGATTTGACATTTTGCAGTGGGCATAGAATGGTATGGTCATTGATGCGCCTGGTGGTGATAGCGTCATGAGGTGGACCTACTACATGCATGAGTCCAATGGGACGACATTGGCTTGGTGGAGGGGGGAGCAAAGCCATGGTGTAGGCGGCGCCAACACCGCAAGATGCCATTATTCGCGTTCAGTATGTCCCTGCAAAACAAGGACGCTCGGTACAGTTAGCCCAGATGGTGGTTTTCGCTTGCTGTGGTCCACCTTCAGGTGCTAACCTCACCAACACGTCTCCAATGGTCTATGGGATGGCCCTGATGCTACTTTTAATTTTGAATATTAAACTTCTATTTAGAATTTGTATAATTTTGATTTGGTAGAATATATTTTTCATAATAATAGGATTGAATCAAGACAATACTTTATCAGTACAACCCCATCCCATAGACCACTTTCATAATTGATGATGATATCTTAATTATTATATTATTATTTGATTCTAGAAGCAAATTTCGTGCACTGTTACGGTTATATTTGATTTAAAATAAATAAAAGTGGAGTACATATAATTACTTATACGAAAAGATAAACTATCATACGTCCATGTGAGATGTTGAATAAAATTAGACTACACATATGAATATATAGATATCTTTGGGGCGAAAATAATCGGCCCACGAGCATTTCTAGCCCAAGAAGGATGATTTGGCCCATAGACCCTCAAAGGATCTCGCCCAAAACCAACACCGGGCCAAATGACCCCAGACGGCGTTCGGTCAGCGAGCCGCCTAAGAGGGGCGACAAACCTCGGCCACCTAATCTACAAGCTTGGAGGAATCAATAAGCATGCCGCCTTTCGGCCCACTAAGCAGCCCATGACGACTCATCTACAAATGCTCGACTAATGGGCTCAAGACATCAAACCGTATGCGGTCGGTAATCCACGGTTTGACCCACGACGGTCCGGGGAAGCCTAGATATAGCCCAATATGGGTGCCGTCGAGTCATCAAGAGCGTGGAGAAGAAGGACCAAAAGTGACCACCATGCAGGGCTTGATGAAATCAATCACCAACACGGCCAGATCCAACCTCCACCCGAGGGGTTCTTACTTAAACAAAACCAACTCACACCACGGCTCATCCCTCGCCCGAGGGCGAGACCCCGGGACACGATCTCGCCCGCCCGAGGAGCGTGAGGTCCCGGGCGCACAACCTCCGTCTCGCCCGAGGGGGGTCCCCTAGATCCTCCCGGTGGATGGGCTCCTAGTGTTCCTCTTCAGGCTAAAGGACACGTACCCAGACGACCCAAGGACACGCGTCTGACAAAGCCAACGCGCTCAACCAGAAACCCAAGCCCCACCTCGGGCATGCATCCACTTGAAGGCGCGGACGGTAGACACCTTAGCACATGTACACGACACGTATTGTACACATTATCTCTCCTTTGTACTATAAAAGGCGGAGTAATGACACAGGAAGACGGACCGACTCTTTAGGTATTCACACTTAGCCATCTCAAATCCCGGGGTTGAAGCTCTCCTTCACCCCCAAATCAGCTTGTAACCGCTTTGGTTCCTGTGCACATTGGTGCGAGATAATACTGAGAAGTCGCATGGCTAGCTGGACGTAGGGCCCTATGGCCTGAACCAGGATAAACGCTTCGTCTCCATCTCGCACACGCCATCTGGTAGGGAGCGCACAGCCTATAAATTATTGCCGGTCCTTAGGATACCCCGGTTCTCAAAACACCGACAGATACTCATATATCTATATAAAAAAAACTATCATACTAATATAGAAATAGATGGTGTATATCATCTCGCATATGTTTTTTGAAAATTACACAGTACAACAAAGACACAATTTCACCCCTATGAATACACACATGTAAAACCTACTCTATAAGCACCTCCCACACGACTCACACGACCGAAGTCGGCAAATATTGAAATTCACGAGTCAAATTGTCGACTCGGTCAATGAAGTCGTCCGAAATAAGCGGAGTGGCTGAATATTTAATTATTATTTAGCTTTATCATTATAATTATTAGATTAAATTAAAGTGAGTTAGAAAAAGACTAATGGGTCTTGCCCGTTAGCAATTGTAAACCCCTCATATAAATATGGGGGCAACTATCGTGAGACGATCAAGAAAGAAAATAATTAGGGTTTTACCCTACCTACTTCGGCCTCCACCGCCGCTCGCCTTTGCCGCCGCCGCCGACGCCGCACTCGCAGCGCCGCCCGCCCGCGCAAAGCGCAAGCGCCGCCCCGCCGCCAAGACCCCCCGCCCGCCCGTGCGGCGCCGCCTTTGATCAGCGTCGTCGCCGATTTCAGCCACATCACGTCTCTCGTTCTTCCTCTGCGTTGGCCGGAAACGGGTTGTAGACAGTTGGTATCCGGAGACGGGCGATCCAATGGCCTTTCACGGGGAGCAGATCCATCACGAAGGAGGTCAACGAATCATCGATGGGTACATCGCGACCATGGAGGCCAAAGCCATGGAGGCAAATTCAGCCCCATCATCGCCTAAGTACATCCCGCCCTCCAAGCGCTTTCTTGGTCAGTATACACCGATGAGCCCCCATCCGCCCGCACCTCTCGATTCCTCTATTTTGCGTACCAATGGACGGTGTAATTTTCATCTAGAATTTGATACGAAATCCCCGAGAGAAATTCCCACCTAAATTCTTGCTTAAAAATCCTGCATGACCGGCAATAATATTAAATTATTTTTCCGGAGTATGATGGCAAGGGTGACCCTTCTCATTTACGTACAAGTGCGATAAATTTTTTCTCGCTCAAGGAATTATTGATCTTGTCGGATGCGACTAGCTTCGTTCCATCTTCAAGGGAACGCATTATCATGGTTTATTCGTTGGGAAAATGAAGTGGGTCAACCATCTTGGCGTATTTTCGTAGCTATTACCGGCGTTTTGGAACTCCACTACATAACCACCTTGGTGATTTGACAAACATCACGCCAATCGGGAGATTTGGACAGTACACAAATACATTCAAAGCAACGGCTGAATAAGGTACAACACCTCTCCCCAAACAAGGGCTATGCTTTATATCATTTGGGTTAGCACCTCTCGATTCAGATCGACGTCCAACTACACCAACCATTGATATTGAGTACGCCATAGCGGCGGCTAGACGTCTCTACACCGCATCACGTCGATGCACCGCCAAGGTGCGCAACAAAGGATATTCGGATGTTCAAATATCGGTTCATAGGTTAACTTGGCATATCCACTTGTCCTACCATGCAATTACTTATCAATATCAATGGCACCAATTTGTTGGCTTTATTGGATTACGGCTCAACACACAATTTTACGGACTCGATTTGGTTACAAAATTGGGCCTCCAAAGTTCTTCCTTACATCGTCCCCTCAAGGTTCTTTGCCGCTAATGGACAACATATAACAAATGTTGGGAGGTATGATGATATTGAATTTTCTATTACTCTTTCGAAAGTTTTAAAGCGATTTCTTCAGCATTAAATTGTGAGGCTATGATATTGTTTTGGGTGTGGATTGGCTGAGTTCCTTGGAAAATATTGTTTGGAATTTCAATAAACTCATTATGAAGTTAACGGTGGCAAGGACACCGATCACATGGCATAGCCTCTCTAAAAAAGCAGATTCCACACGGTATTCACATACTTTCTCCCGAGGTGCCAATGGATCCCCCCTATTATGCAAATTCTACTTGACTTTTTAGAGAGCGCCGGGACTTCCACCTCGGCGTTATGATCATAGAATTCATCTCAAGGATCCCACTTAGCCATTTGTTGTTCGTCCTTATCGTTACCCTCGGATCTGAGAAAAATGAAACTGGAACGACAATGCTTTCGGAGATGCTTCACCAAGGTATCATCCGGTATAAGCGCCGTCATTTTCATCACATGTCCTTCTTGTCAAGAAACATGATAAGACTTGGCGATTTTGTGTTGATTATCGGGAGCTCAATAGTAATACCTTGAAAGATAAATTCCCAATACCAGGTTATTCTTTGAATTATTGGATGAACTAGAAGGTGCTAAATTCTTCACCAAATTAGATCAAGGCATTTCGGGCTATCATCGAATGCGCATGCATCCTCCGGACATTGAAAAGACAGCTTTGAGAACACATCATGGGCACTTTGAATTTTGGTCATGCCATTCGGTTTATGCAACGCACCTTCAACCTTTCAAGCTTTGATGAATGATATATTGGGACCATTTCTACGAAAGTTTGTTTGGTTTTCTTTGATGATATCCCGATCTTTAGCAAATCACAGTGCGAGCATCTCAACCATGTGGAAGAGGTTTTCAAGGTATTAGCATCTCACAATATCTTCTTAAAGAAATCTAAATGCCTCTTTGGTCAATCACAATTGGGTTATTTGGGACATATTATATCGGATCTTTGGGTGATTTGTTGATCCGAGAAAATTGAGGCCGTCATCGCTTGGCGCTCCCCACAACTCTCCATGAATTACGAGGTTTTTCGGGACTCGCAGGTGAAAGGTCCTAATGGCTAGAGGGGGGGTGAATAGCCTATTAAAAATTCTCACAACAACACTAAGCACCGGATTAGTAAGTAAGATGGCGAAGCTATTAAGCAATGCAACAAGCTAGCTATGCAAGCCACAAGTCAATTCTATTGTCTCTAATCCACTCAAAAGCTATGTCGCTAGTTTACTTCTAGGTGAACAAGCAATTCTAACTAGATTACAACTAGGAGCTAACAAGACTAAGCAACCTAACACACTACTCAAGCTAACAAGCTAAACAAAGCTACACAAGATATATCAATGTAAATACACGTGGAGTAGTGAGCGATATACCGACGTCGATGTGTAGAGGTGGAAGCCAATCACCGTGATCAACAAGAAATCTCCAACGAGCACAACAAGGTTGACACGATGATTTTTCACCGAGGTTCACGTGCTTCAAGACGCTAGTCCGTTGTGGCGACACACTCACTTGGACGGTTGCTACGGCAATGGCGGTGCCAAAACCCTATGGGCGCTCAAGCAAAGCGATCACAAGAGAGGGTCCAACAAGCCACAAGCAATCCTTTGGTAATGCCTTTCGCGAACCTCCGCGGGGTAAGGCTCAACCCCTTACAATAACCACCGGTGTGGCACGGAACAAGCTCCACTCGAGCTCAACACCGCCTCTTGCTCCAAGCGCTAGGGAACAGGGCAAATTCCCAAGAGAAATAAGAATCCCGCGGCTTCTCCAAGGATGAAGTGCTCTAGATGC